>LGRX02001262.1:16606-27201 GCA_001247695.2 Cymbomonas tetramitiformis | reverse complement strand
GTTTTGTTTTTAGATGGTTACTATCGAAGAGGAAGAGCATGAGATTCCTGATATCAACCCAGATCATTCGACATGGTTTTTCGACATTCTTGGTTCATATGATGCATACAGTCGGTTTAAAGTCCCGAAATGGATCGCTGGTTATGCCAATACACTAACCAGATATGACCACATAGGCTACTATGACAACATCAGTCGTATGAAGCCAGATATGAGCCGATACAAGGATCCTGCCAATGAGCCTCAGGCACCAGAAACCGAGTACACAGAAGATAGTCCTCCGATGGTTTTTTTAGATCCAGATGCAGATTCAGTCCCAGCACCAGCTCCACCTAGTTTGGTCCCAAAGGTGAAAATGACACCACCTAGGGAATTCAAATCAGGACAGGACGCAGAAGTCTGGTTGGACACGGTGGACAGATATTTCCAGTTCACCTATCCAGGTGTCAATGATAAGGACTTGATTACAGTGTTTCTAACTCTCATTCAGAATAACGACAGACACTATTTTCAGGTCTTGGCACAACAGCCATATGCCACCTATGAGATGGTCAGACAGACATTCCTCAGACAATTTGGTAATCCTCACAAGAGATCAGTAGCCAAGAAACACCTTATGGCACTGACTCAAGGAACCCAAACCTTTGCAGATTATTTGCGCACATTTACATCACCGGCTTCTCTAGCAGCAGTTGATTTGAATGATGTGCTAATAAAGGACAGATTCGTCACTAGTATGGATCCAGATCTCCGCAGACAGTTCCAACTCAGATTCCTGACAGAAGAGCAAAGGAACAATCTGTCGTGGCAAGAAACCACACAGATATTGCTTGATTTGAATTATGTCATTCACTCAAAGCAATCAGAAACCCTTCACTATCGGGGTCAGAAGGAGCAGTCCACAGGAGGTCCAGCCAAGAAGGATAAGGACAAAGGACGTGGCCAGAAGCCATATGACAGATCCAACAGAAATCGGAATCAGAATCAGAGTGGCAGCCAGAACTCCAACCAGAATCGGAACAAGGGAAAAGGTGGAAAAGGCAAGGGCAAAGGAAAAGGAAAATCACAGAATGATAAGACTTGCAATCGTTGTGGTCGTGTTGGTCACATCGAGAAGGATTGTTTTTCCACCAAGACCCCAGATGGAAAGGAGATCAAGGGTAAGCCACCAGCTCAGAATCCTTTTCAGAATCGGAGACAGCAGCAGCAGAATCAGGGTGCTAAGGATGGGTCTGGCAAACTCATCAATACGATCAACACCTTGGTTAATGAACTGAAGAGTCAGCACAGCATCAATGCAGCAGTTGCAACTCCAGCTCCAGTTCCAGCTTCAGCTCCAGCTCCTCAGGGAAACTCTCAGGGTACTGCACAGGTACCGGTGTTGAGAGCACCCCGAGGGTAGATCAGCCTGAAGATGCCACTGAAGCAAGTGGCCGGGTTGAAAGTATCTCAGAAGAAGTCCTTTCCAGTCTGACATTGCAGTTTCAGCAGATGGACACTCCCTCAGAGCACATCGCACAGATGCAGTCTCAAACAGCACAGCTGAAATCACAGAAGAAGCTGTTGTTGTACAAAGGGAAAGTATATGGACAGAGTACTCACATTTTGGTAGATCCAGGAGCTACATCGTCTTTCATCGACAGACAGTTTGCTGCTCAGCTTGGTATAGCACCCACAGATTCTTCATCATTTTCAGTGGGATTGGCTGGAGGAAGCCAACTACCATGCACATCCTATCTTCCCAAGGCTACATTTTCTCTGGGCAAGTATAAGGATGCAGAAGATTTCTACATCATTGACATGAAACCATTCACTGTCATTCTGGGTCAAGATTGGTTGGAGAGGAGGAATCCACACATTGACTTTCAGACCAAACATCTGACGATCACTAGGAAGCATTCATCAGGCTCCAGTATTCGCACAGTATTGTCCAGAATTGAGCAGACTCCAGACTCAGATGACCTTCCTGAAATGGAATTGGTCAGCGCCACCACCATGAGAAAGCACCTTCGTCGCATTCGATCCAGTGGTTCGGCAGAAGAAGCCGTAGCTTATCTTTTCTTTCTCTCAGAGGTCGACGGTGAACTGGTCTTTGCGGCATCAGACATAGACACCACTATGGAAGACCCCGAGGTCACAGCAGCACGTGATCAAGTGAGAGAAGACTTTTCAGACATATTCCAAGAGGATCTTCCAGCTGGTCATAGGCCAGAACGGTTTGAAGGTGGTTATCATCGAATCAACATTGAACCTGGACATAAGCCACCATCACAGCCAGTACGTACCATCCCAGTACCCATGATGGAGGAGCTCAAACGGCAAATCATTAAATATGTCGAGTTGGGTATCCTTCGTCCATCATCATCACCATATGGGTGCCCAATCATTTTCGCTCCAAAGCCAGGGGGAAGTGGAGGATGTGCTGTGATTATCGTGCCCTAAATAATATCACCATAAAGGACACGTATCCATTGCCACCACACGACACCCTACTTGAGCAGCTGAAGGGAGCACGCTGGTTCAGCAGATTCGATTTCAACCAGTTTTGCCACCAGATCCCCATTCATCCAGACGACATTCATAAAACTGCTATTCGTACCAGATACGGTTCTTATGAATGGACAGTTATGCCTTTCGGATTGACCAATGCTCCTGCAACAGCACTTCGTGTAGGAAACCGGGCATTCTTCGACTTCATCGACCAGTTTCTTGTCATATTCATGGATGACACTATTGTATACAGTCCGGACTTTGACAGCCACGTGAAGCATGTTCGACAGTTCCTCCAGCGTTGCAGAGATCATCAGTTCTTCATCAGGCCTTCCAAGGTGGAGTTGTTCGTCAGATCTATAGACTTTATCGGACATCACATCTCTGAAGCAGGCCTATCCATCATTGAAGACAGAATCCGAGCAGTCATGGCAATTCAGCCTCCAGTGTCTTATGGTCCTACCGTTGGAAAGCAGCCTCTACGCCGTATGGCTAAAGATGGCAAGTCATCCCTTCGGTCATTCTTGGGCATGGTCGGTCAATTTAGGAGATTCATACCAAAGTTCTCCAAAGTTGCCGAGCCGCTCAATCGTCTCCTCAAAGATAATGCAGAGTTTGTCTGGGAATCTGAACAGCAGCAGGCATTTGATAACCTCAAAAGTGCCATCTGTAACGCTCCAGTACTACAGCTCCCAGATCAGAAACTGCCATCTATTATGGAGGTCGATGGATCAGGCACACACGTTGGTCAAGTAATACTCCAGGATCAAGGAAAAGGTATGAAGCCATGTGGTTATCACGGCGTCACTCTATCCGATACACAGAGACGTTGGCCTATTCCTGAGATCGAGCTATTTGCCATTGTGGAAGGCTTCCGATTCTTTCGCCACATCTTGTTGGGAGCTCCTGAGACTATTGTACGCTCAGATCATCAGCCACTGGTTTATTTCCAGTCTAAATCCACACTAAGTCCCAAACAGGCAAGGTGGTTGGATGAGCTCTCCGAGTACAACTTCCGAATAGAGCATATTTCTGGCGAGAAGAATAAGGTTGCAGACGCACTCACTCGTATCTCTGCACTCTTTGAACTCATTGATTGTCTGCAACACATAGACATCAGCGAAGTTCCAGTCATGCCACCTACAGATCCTACATTCATTGCTCTTATATCTTCTTCATCAGCTCATCAGCTTCACGATATCATTATATCTCAGTATGATCGTGACACATTTGCACAAACTATATTGGCTAAGCTGGCATCATCGACTTCATCACAGTCAGTCAGCAGCTTCGAGCTCATTCAGGGGTTGATCTATCGCAAGACCATATATGGCAGACAATTGTACATTCCACCTACAGCCAAAGTCCCTACAGATGACGGTGAGATCACACAGCTTCGCCACATTCTCCTTCATGAGTGCCACTCAGCCACCATTTCTGGTCATGTAGGCAAAAATCGCATGCTTCATCTACTGCGTAGCCGATATTATTGGCCAGGAATGACGACGGCTAGCGCAATAATCCGTAACGTACACCTCGGATACCTTGAATCGTCACTTTGAACCGATACGTGTGGATCAATCAGCAATCCAGCGTCAATCTGTATCACGAAACGCAATTCATTGAACCTTGAATCGTCACTCTGCAATACGATACGCTATTCAAAGGAGGCTACATCCTAAGAACTGTAAGGCAACTGCCTAAGGTGAGGGACTAAAGTGGACTCAGTTCCCCCCAATATCCTAAAAACACCATGAGGGACGCCTCAAATCGGTGTAAGAAGACTGGTACCAGCAAGAAGCGACAACAACAAAGACATCGTAGACATATACAAAGGTATGCCCGTTGTGAGGTCACAACTCCTTTAAGAGGGGAGATCTGTCAGGGTCATGACCGATGACATATATGTGTCATACATGTCATACGTGTCATACCTGTCAGACATGTCATACCATGTCATGTCATGTCATGTCATGTCATGTCGGTCGTGTCATATATTATTATGACAGTCGGTCGCGTCATATATTATTATGACAGTCGGTCGCGTCATATATTATTATGACAGTCGTCAGTACGGTCGACCATGACTGTACATGTCGTCAGATGATAATGTCACATCATCTGTCATTATTCAAGGAAAGACTTGAATGACCCTGTCATCGAGAGTTCGTACGTCGAACTCGAAGATGACAAAGCAAGATACATCTTGAAGTAACAAACAAGAACCATCTTTGCTTTAAGCATGTGCGGAACACGCATGCACAGTATGAACGAACTATTCGTTATCACAATACTGGTCGTTCAACCTACGTCTCGGGTTCACAACCCAATGGTGGTACTATCTATGATGATAGGAGACGTATGGTATAAGATGAGGAAGCGTTGGGCTTCAGCAGATCTTCACTCAGAGACTGCACTCATCACCCGCTATTTCTTACACTTGCGTTGCCGTCCAACAACGCAGTGTTAACTTGTATATTGTATAATATATCCACGGCCTGTTTATCGAGCCGTATCATCAGATGGTGAAACAGATGGCAGAGCAGGGGGCCCGGTATGGGATACACCGCGTGTGATTTACCCGCGCCTGGCTGGGACGGGTGAGGTCCCATTTGGGCGGTCTCAGGGTGTCCGCCAGTGGCCCACTTACACGCGCAGGGGTTATCTGATGTGCACTCTAGCAATGGTTGCGGTGGTGGCGAGTCTGTCCAAATGCAAGTTGGCTTCCGATAGTGCTCGCCATACTTGCAGTAAGTGCAAAACAGGGGTGGAGGTAATTCACTGACTACCGGTCGCAGTCGCAGGGCGTTTGGGTAACGTCCAGTAGGGTTTTCCAGAAACCAGTGCTTAGGCTTCAGGTACTCGATGATATCCAGCGTGCGTTGCACGCACGCGTCTGCAGGGCAGAAGTCCTCTCCGGAGGCCTTTCGGCCAGTTTTCGAGAAAACATTTGTTTTTTTCCTGTTTTTTACATCTTTTTGCATACTTAAGGGTCAAAATTCTTTCGGTCAATCTTCGGCCAAACCCTCTTTTTGGGAGACTCTCTCGGCCAGGGGCCGGTCAATCGCGACAGGACTTCTCCCCTGCGCGTCTGCCGACACCAGATCTGGGGGTCCTCCCGTATGGCTACTGCCCCGCAGTCCTTGTGGTAGGACCAAATCGACGATTTGGTCCTACCACGAGGACCATTGTTCCGATAATTTAATTGGCCATCTCCCGTGATTTGTGGTGTCTAACCAATGAAAGGTGGTATATATAGGTCCTATATTAATTTATTTGAACGCTGGTTTGGCCTATATCCATCCCATATATCCATGACGAACGCATTTCAAACCTCTACACTCAAATTTTTCAAAACGGATTTTTTGGAACATTCAAAATGTGGCAAATTAGTGACTCATCTTCAATAATTTTTTACCAATCATATATCAACACTACACCTGCACGGATGCCATCAAATTGAACCTATACAGATGTCCCAATCATATTTGGGCGGTAGGCCCGGTTGGAATGCATATATTGGCTCGTTGGCTCGTTGGCTTCCCCTCTAATATATTGGCTCGTTGGTTTCCCCCCTAAAACAGTGGTCACGCGAGCTGACCAGCCAGCCATCATAATTGCTTGCTAGAGGGCATATATCGCAAGGTTGGTGTGTGCGGCACATTAAATATTCAAGTATATATGTATTGCGAATTTCTGAAAGTCTAACATCATCCAAATATCTTATTTTTCGACTGGCGTGTACATTTTAGAATGGATGAATGCCAATTTCTAAAGTCCGAAATTCACTAAATTCGGAATTTGCATTGTGTTGAACATGCGCCATGCTGAAATAGAGCGGAAATGATGATGAGGGTGCGAAGTAACCGATTCAGTTATCTTATTTGGTCATAAACTCAAGATGTATAACCATGAGCATCAACGTGAGCCCCCCATGTGACTCCTAATACTCAAAATAACGGTGGTCCTTGTGGTAGGACCACCATTTTCTTCAAGCGTTTGGTGAAATTACACCCCTAAAGCGTGTCGTTCAAGCACACACCTAAAGTCTCATGGGGGCCGCCGCTAGAAGAAATAAAATTCATTTAACTCATAAATATCATATGCAAATGTTGCCTGTGCCTCAAATAGTCGATTTAGTGATCGAAACCGCAATTGCCCATTGGTCCTTGTGGTAGGACCATGAATTTGGGTAGTAGCCACGTAGTGCGTGCTTGACTGTACTGAGTGCATGGTGGGCTGGCCCACATCACATCGAAAAATCTAGGTCCGTACTGTCCGGGGTCCCAATCCTCCACTGCTGCAATGTGTGTGGACTGCCACATTGGGTCGTGATCTAAGGTGACTATGGACGCTGTGGGATAGCAACGCACAAACTCCCTCTCCACCGAACCAGTCCCACTGAACATCACCAGTATTCTGGCTGATCGGTGTGCCTCCACATCCACCACAGTTACTCTGGCATGCTCACCATCATCTAGTACCTCCACATGCTCCCAGGGTAGACACCCGTCTTCCGGTGAGTGGGCTTCGGGAGCATCACAGGGGTGCTCCAGCAGCTCTGCAAAAGTGGCTCCCAGATACATTATGGTGGTGCCGTTGTGCTGGTACGATCGACGCTGTACCGCCGCGTCCCTCGTTCTGACTTGAGCATCCAGTCGAGCTGCCTCAAACTCCTTAAGTTGCTGGTTCTCTCCACCGCGATTCATCTTCTCCCGTGTACGCCACTGATCATGCGCGTCTGAGTAGCCGGTCCAACGCACCTTCCACTCTTCAATCGGTTTCCCTCGCAGTGACAGCACACGATGCGCCAGGATCTTCTCCACTTGCGCCTCCGCCTGACCATCCACTATCACTGCTTCTGGCTTAGGGACGCGTTGTCTCGAAGCGAAAGACTCCGAGCCCTGCACGTGGGGCTTCAGCCGGTGCTGCGCGAAGACATCGTGAATGCGCCAGTGCGGAGGCAGTGCAAGGCGATATGCCACGGGCGCACCACGGTCCGCCTCGGGGAGTTCGGCCTGCAAACCGCTGTAGACGCGTTCCACCACTGGAACCGGACCGTGTCAGCGTTTGGTGAGCTTCCTGCACATCTTCCTGTCCATCAAGCTCTCCGTCAAGTGCCGTGCCTCAATCCACACCATGTCACCCACCGCGTACTCTCGATGCACATGCCGCTGGTCGAATTGGGCTCGCTGCCTCTGCTGCGCCAGCTCCAGCCTGCTCCGTGCGTCCCGCAGCTGCGACGAAAAACGAGAAGCCATCTCAAGGGCTGTTCCTGCCCCCCCAGTTCGTTGTGCCGAGCCAGGCTGCACAGCCGCCTCCAAGAAGAGGTCAAGCTGAGACATCGGCGAAACCCCGTAGCAGAGCTCAAACAAGGTGAAACTTGTGACATCACTTCGGGAGTCATTCACCGCGAACTCGACATTGGTGGCAAAGAGATCCCAGTCCCCTGGGTTGACATCAACAAATGATCTCAACATGTCTTCCACAACTCTGTTGGTGTGCTCTGCCTGCCCATTCGAGCGAGGGTTATACGGCGTCGTGGAGGCAACCCGAACCCCCATCAATCTCATGAGCTCCTTCCAGAAGGCATCCTGGAACCTGGGGTCCCTGTCGCAGACAATCTTCATCGGCGCCCTGTGCTGCCTCCAGACCACGTCGAAGTAGATGCGCGCTACGGTTTGGGCTGAGCTATCCCCAAAATTCATGGGAACTACATGAATCATCTTGCTCAGTTTGCAGGTAAACGTGGCAAAAGCATCATTCCCTTGTGCCGTCCTCGGGAGACCTGTGACAAAGTCCACGCTCACTACCTGCCAATTCCTCTCTGAGATGGCATGCGGATTAAGTAATGCATCGGGAAAGCCTGTCCTGGGTCGAACCGACTGACACGTGGGGCATGAAGCCACCCATCCAGCCACGTCCTCAGAGGCATTCTTCCACCAGAATCGCCTCAGCACCCTCTCCAGCGTCTTTTCACGTCCAGTGTGCCCCGCTGCGAGTGAGTCATGTGCCTCCCGGAAGATAACCTCACGGAGGGGCGAGTCCTCTCCCAGCACCAGCTGGTAGCGGCCCGCAGCCACTCTCCACAGCACCTCGCCGATGATGCGGAAGTCCCGGGTAGCCTGATGCGGGGATGATTGGACTCGCTGTCGAAGGTCATTCACCGGCCCATCCCTGCAATATTCGTCTCGCAAGGCAGGCAGAAATTTGGCGTCGCTGGTCAGCTTACCTGAGTCCCTCACCTTTGCAGCCTTGCCAAGCCTCACTACAGGGGGTGCCACCCGCGGGTGTCGCACACGTTGCACACTCTGCCGGGTAGGAGGTGCATACACTACCAAGACTGGCCAGGGAAGATCCTGCAAGATGCCATCCGAGTCCTCAAAAAGCTGAGTAGCCCCACCATGTGCGTCGTGGGTGGGAATAACCTCCTCTATCCGCATGCCCGCCATTCTGAATAGCTTCCTCCACTGCGGTAAGCGGTTCTGAATGTCTGGCAAAAGGAAGACAGCAGATGTACTAGAGGGGTCCGCACGCCATTCCTGCGCATACTTCTGCAGCATGGCCTCCACCACAGTGGTGTCGCTGGAGGAGTATGGGGGCGTACACCACACGTGCTTCCCTCTCCACTGCGTGTCTGAGTCGTCCATGGTCCCCCAGTTCACGTCGATGTCGAACTTCCCATAGAGGGTCTGCAACCGCTGGTACACCTCATTTCTCACCTTCCAGCCCTGGCGATCTGCTGATTGCTGCAACTTCAGCGTCGGTGCCTCCTGCCGCAGCTGCGACCGGGCCTCCTGTTGCCGAGTCTTCAGCGCGGGTGCCTCCTGTTGTTGGGCGGGGTGCTTCCAGGGTCTCCCTGGGCCCCGCTTCGCCAGCGCTGATGCCTCCTGTCGCGGCTGCGACCGGGCATCAGGTTGCTGAGTCTTCGGCGCTGGTGCCTCCTGTTGCTGGGCGGGGTGCTTCGGGGGTCTCCCTGGACCCCGCTTCACTAGCGCCAGTGCCTCCTGTCGCAGCTGCGACCGGGCATCCTCCGGATGGTGAGACGCTCTCGGCTCTGGTCCTACAGTGGACACCTCCGGCTGCTTCTGCAACCGGGCGCTGCGGCGCACTGCCACATCCGCTGCCAAGGTTGGGTCTGGTTCCTCACCTGAAGAAAGGGAGTAGTTCTCGATGGCCCGCTCTGCTCTCTGGAGGGTCTCCGCACCATCCACCCACGCCTCAATGGCCGCGAGCCACTGGGGTCTGGCAGCTGGTGGGCTGTCCTCGAACAGGTCCTCGGCGTCCAGTGCCGATAGTGGGTCCTTCGGGAGGTCAGTCTTCACATCCACCACTCCAGCCTCCTTCAGCCCATCACGCGGAGTCTTCACAGCATAGTCCGCTCTCCGGGAGAGGGCGTCAGGGACCAGTAGGAGGGCACCCTTCACGTACTCCATGCGGGGAACACCTACTTCCACCAAGTCCATGTACCACCGCGCTTGGCGCCTGCTGAGCTCCCTTCCAGGTGACATCAGCCATTCCAGGGGTCGGTGATCACCTTGCAGACCGAACTCGGAGAAGATCAGGTAATGCCTCCAAGTCACCGTGGTGCAGTGGTGCAGCGCGCAGAGCTCTCGCTCACCCGTGTGGTAGTTCTGCTCTGCTGCGGAGAACTGGCGACTCTCGTAGGCAATGACTTTCAGTCCCTCCCCAGTGTCCTGCATTAACACTCCTCCCAGTGCTACACCACTGGCGTCTGTCTGCACCAAGAAGGGGGCAGTGCCATCCGCCGCCTTCTTTATGTCCGGGAGGGCCAGTACCGGGGCAGAAGAAAGTGCTGTCTTCAGCTCCTCGAAAGCGCACTGCTGCTGTTCTCCCCATTCCCACGGCACATCCGTCTTGGTGAGGGAGGTGAGGGGCTGGGCGATCTCGGAGAAGCAGTGCACAAAACGGCGGTATCGGACGGTCTCGGAGTCTAGCCTACCTGTGACACAGCGTGTGTCACAGCACGAACCTATAGATCAGTCAGCAGTCCAGTGTTGGCCTAGGGGTCTGTCATAGGGGCCTGCACCGGGACTCCCGGCCAGGGCTGCCTATACAGATTTCACATTTCAGCACACCACCCC
>LGRX02001262.1:0-16530 GCA_001247695.2 Cymbomonas tetramitiformis | reverse complement strand
CCCCCCCCCCTCGAAACGCTGGCTGTTTCCTTAACGTCGAGTTTCCTTAAAGGTGAGTGATTACTGTATCCTAGTTCACCAGATATCAGAAACTCCCGAACTGTGTGGATAAACTCATAAGATAAATAAACCTTAAGCTAGATATACCCGGAACGGTCTCGGACGGTTTCGGAGTCTAGCCTACCTGTGACACAACGTGTGTCACGGCACGAACCTATAGATCAGTCAGCAGTCCAGTGTTGGCCTAGGAGTCTGTCATAGGGGCCTGACCAGGACTCCCAGTCAGGGCTGCCTATACAGATTTCAGCACACCACCCCAGCACTGTGGGTGGTGACTGTCTAGGAGAGTCAGATAATGTAAGATAAGTCAGGGCAAGAGCCAGGTTGACAGACCTAACTGCTGATCCAACTGTGCAATTCTGAAACACAAATTGGAAACCCTCTAGCTAGCACAGGTGCAGAAACCTACGGGCATTGTGCACCCGCTAAACAACTGAAAAGCACCGAGCCAGCAAGCCAGAAGATAACTTGTAGATGTCAAAATCAAAACCATAAACCAGAAAAATCGTTGAAGTCACCGGAGTTCCGCACACCACCATGTTGGTGTGCATCCAGAGTGAACAAGAAGTCAATCGACAGCACCAAAGTAGTTAGCGGTGGCCTCACTCAAGTCCGATCCGAAGGGAGGATTCCCGAAAGAACCTCCCTCATGTAGAGCCACACCGTAAAAGAAGGCCATGTCGAAACTCAAATCTGCCTGAGCAAGGTCCTGAAAGAGGTCAGGGGGCTCAGGCGGCTCAAGCGGTGGCACATTGTCAGCTAACAAGAAACCCTGGGCCGGGTTCACTGAATCAACAAAATCATTCGTAAAGTAAAATGACGGAGTTTCCCAATCGAGATCACCACCAGGCGAAGGCATCTCCGTAGCCGATGCAGAAGCTGACACAGCAGAAGCCGTGGAAGCCGAAACAGCCACACCTGCAAAAGAAATGCAGAAGAGGGAAAGCACCGCGAGAGCCCCGATCGCCGGCTTGCCAAAGCCGAAAGGTGGCACACCGCACCCGACAGTACCGGCCGGAGCCCGCGGCTTCACAGCGAAAGTGCCGTCCGCGAAGTCCTCGTAGTCATCCGTGTCGTAACCTGTCAGGTCAGACGGGTGGACGGCGGCGTGATTAACCGTCTGCACGAAGCCTCCGAACTCACCGCACGTCGCCTCCGTGGTGGTCACCCGCGCCGATTGAGTTGGCGCGGGCCCCACATCCTCCGCCTGCGAGACAGGCATAGCAGGGGCCGGCACGGCGGACGCCGATGCCGCCGCACCACCTGCCGGAACCTGCCCCTCCGGTGTGATCCCCGCCGCAGCGGTAGGGCCACACACCAGAGCCGACGCATGCCCCTCCGCCCCGCTCCCAGGAATGAAAGATGCATGGGTAAAATGTACCTTGTCTTGGGCGGCCTGAACCTCAGAGGTGAGGGCATCAAGCCGCCGCAAGATGTCCTCGTCGTCCGTGCTGTCAGCCGTAGGCTGCACGCTGAAGCCGTAGGCCGACACGTCGATGCCGCCAACCCCGCCCGCGGAAAGCACGGCGGGAGGACCGTAAGCCGACGCCGCACGGGCGAAGGCCTCAGGTCCATCATCTGCAGCCTCCTGGAACACCTGTACAAGTGCCAGGGTGTGGAGACCCTCCGCATCCTCCTCCTCAATAGGAATGCAAAAGGCCGCCGCCGTGGACGACGAATGCTGGCGCCCACCAAGAGGGCAGTCGCGGTATGCGTGATAGGCGTCACCCTTGCCCGCCTTGCGGCAGCGGTGGCAGAGGGGCTTCGCCTTCATGGTGTCCCTGTCGAAGCCCACAGACGGTGCCGCGTGCACACCCACCCGATGGCCTCGCGGATGCTGCTTACCCCGCGGTTGTTGCTGTTGTTGCCGTTGAAGCGCGCCCGCACGATTGCCCTGTTGTACGAGCGCCTTCAAAGCGGCGATCTTGTCGAGGAGCACGGCATACTCAGACGACGTGATAAGCGCGGAGGGCTTCTCACCCGCCCCCCAGCGCCTGCTTCTCACGCACTGCCGCCCCATCGTCCGACTGCGCCCAGGCCTGAAAGATGGTCACCACGAGGGCCTGAAGCGAGCGGAGAGAGACACCGCCGAGGTCACCCGCAAGCGGATAACGCACCTTCACCGCCGCGTAGAAGATTGGGTCGAGGCGGTTGTAAAGCGAGAGCTTGCGGGTCTCGTCGGTGGGCCGCCAGTCAGGAGCGCGGTTATTCCGCACCAGACGTTGCTCACGAGCCAAGATCGGCTGCGGGTCAACGCCTGCGGGATAACGAAGAGCTGCGTGCTCCTGCTGGTGGCTCTCGCGTAGGGCTGCCGGCACACTCCCCTTGATGATGTCAATGAGAGCGCGACGTCCATCACGGTCAGCAGAAGAATCCGTACCCCGAAGCCAGGTGTCAGCCACAGAGTTCCGCTCCACGACGAGATCCAAGACGTCATAGAGGAGCCCATTAACTTTCTCGATAACCAGAGAGGTGGGGTCGTCGAGGTCAAAGGGGGCCAAGTCCAGCCCAGCGGACTGAAACTCGGTCCGAAGCTGCACCACCAACTCGCAGAGGCGGTCGGTGTCGTCAGTACCACGATAATGATGTTTCTTGGAACCAAGGATATCTTCGCGGATACCCTTGGCCCAAGCCCGATGTAAGCGCCCCTTGTATACAGCGTCAACCGTTGCATGCTGGTCGACCAGGTTCTTCCGCAACGCGACAGCAGCGTCGCTGTTGCTGGAAGCAGCAGGGGGTACCACAGGCGGGGTGCTAGCGGTCGGGGTGTCCCGAACCGCATCCAGAAGCCGTATTGAGGCGTCCAAGTCGGAATCCCTTAATAGGCGTTTGCGAGCTCTTGTAGATGCGGCCATACTCTTGAAAGCTTACCGTCGGACCGACGGTTTCGCTCGTCGCGCCATTTCGACGGTGGAAATTTGACACCACCGCCCCCATGCCGACGGGGAAAATCATCCCGTGGCGCCGGTGTGTCTTGTGCATGCTCGCGCTCGTCATGACGAAGGGAGGCAAGAAGGGAAGAAGCCTCACCAACTACAGTATACGAGCAAACTCCTCACTCAAGGAAGTCCGAGATGTCACGCTGCTCCCCACCCGCGTACGCTAGTCTGAGAGGTGTGTGCGTCGGGACAGGCGCGGTCGCCTTGGGGCGGTTGGGAGGGCCATTAGGGTTTGCACACCACCAAACCTCGAGGACGTGCGTGTAGTAGATCTCCTCGATGCCCACCTTCGCCAACTCAGTATCCAGGCGAAGCGGGGTGATTACCTCACGGTAAAATTCGGCGTCCAGTGCCGCCAGAAGCTGCCTCTTGGCGGCCTTGTCGTCCAGGGATCCGGCTCCAGAAGCCGTAATTGCTTTAAGACACTCATCAAATTGAGCCACTAAGGGCTCTGGATCGTCAGAAGACCCAAAAAAATGCCTAAAAGCTCCTCGTGATGGCGGAGCGGCCGATGCCCAGGAGGCAGAAGCCTCTTTGTGACCTCAAGGAGGGCGCGCTTTCCGTCGCGCGGGGAAATTCTCGCCGAAGCGTCGATCCACCTTCGAGCTGGAGAGTGGGGTGTCGTCAATGAAACCAACGCACGAAGTAAGATGTCGTTGAAGATCGGGTGAACCTCCTTGTCGACTTCCACGAGGTCAAAAATGTCCTCGTTGGCGGAGTCCTTGTTGACAAATGAAGCCTCCAATGCAGTCACCAAAGAGTCCCGAAGGAGTTGACGATGTGGTTCACTTCCGGAAAATGAAGACGCTTTGGTACCTAGGGTGTCCTTGGCAACACGCTCAACAATATCAATGTCCCAAGATGATTGCAAAACCGCGTTGCCACGGGTTTTGTCAGCAGCAGCAAGGGTGGCATGCGCTGACTGCGGAGTGCTCCTATAGCGAGCACCCACGTCCCTAGCGAAAATCGAATCAAGGCGCATCCTTGCGCCCACGGCCGGGGTGTTAATGCTAGATGAAGACATTCAGAATAGAAATTCCTATAGGAGGGGTGTTGGGAAAAAGGCAAGGCTCAAATTGCAAGGTGGCGAGCGACGGATTCGCAGTTACGGAGTGAGGTGAAAGGGGGGTCGAACGAAACCAACGAAGTCAAACACGCGGCGGTCAAGGAGATGTCGACAGGGTTGATCAAGCCAAGTCAAAAACAAAATCCAACGCGGACATTCGAAGAAGAGGCCGAAAGTCCCCAATCCAAGATCTCACCGCAACATAGCGCAAACCGCACGCCCTAAAGTGGCCAATTCAACACCTCGCGAGGCCCCAACGCCCCGCCAAGCGGAAAAGCTTAGCCAATCATGGCAAAGTCAGCAGTGATAAAAACGGGGTGATACCCCATAACCTGTGTGATACATTGTGCCGATCATATATCGGGTGTTCACTGAGTAATTATCATACAAGTGTAAATTGATTATAAAGATAAACGAATATAAAGCTATCTGTGACCTAGGTATCTGTCACCAAGTACTGTACGAGTACTGGTACAGCCAAACGGAGTCATGCAAGTTATGACCTACGGTGCACTGAATCCAGCAGTAAATGAACATTGCCAAAATCGAGCAATAGCAACGCGCGGTGCCCATGACCCGCAGCCCCAAAAGACGTTTACCGTAAAGCCATGTCACAAATCCTAGTTGCACCCAAACGCGCAAGTGCGCACCACCTCTTCAAGCGGCTGCTTAGCCAATCATGGCCAAGATAGCAAGTGGAATAAAAGCGTGGATGGGGCCACGACCTACCGGAATATCCTAGTTCACTAGATATCAGAGGTCCCGAACTGTGTGTGGATAAACTCTCAAGATAAATAAACCCTAAGCTAGATATACCCGGAACGGTCTCGGACGGTCTCGGAGTCTAGCCTACCTGTGACACAACGTGTGTCACAGCACGAACCTATAGATCAGTCAGCAGTCCAGTGTTGGCCTAGGAGTCCGTCATAGGGTCCTGCACCGGGACTCCCGGTCAGGGCTGCCTATACAGATTTCAGCAATGAGTATTATGGTTGATTTTCACAAACAGCTCCGATGTGTGTCCAGTCTATGATTAACAGGAGAACAGCTGCCCATACCTAAATCCTGTGATATAGGACAGCTGAGCTAATTCCTGTCTAACAATCAAGATTGGCATCTTCTGCATGTTTAGATGTTCAATTTATTTATCACACTGGGCTCGCAAGCTCTAGCATGTTATACATGTAAGTTGCAATATGTCACAGTAAGTCGTATGCATGTATGTATAGCCATAATGCCAAGCCGCTATCGTGATCAGGCTGGATATATGCATGCCAAGCCGTTATCGTGATCAGGCTGGATATGTACATGCATTATATGACTATCACTTTCTAATACAATGATGTGCAATCATGTATACACTGGCATAATGCGTCATTTAGTGTGCGCATGCCGATCATGAAAGCACCCAATACTGTACACGAAAGTACCCAATACAGTTATGATCGTACAGCAAATCACGCGCCTCCCATTTGAAATACATAATGTGCGCTGTAATCCGATGATGTTATTTGCTGATAATCATGTGTAAAATCACACTATGAGTACTGTATATACATTCTTGATGTAAGTGCGGTGCTGCGCGATGTAACTGCGATGTTCAGCATCTGTTATTATCACAGTCGTACTATACGACAGTATGCTGCATTCATGTATACGAATATACTGTAGCTCGTACGCCGAATTTCTCGTTACGAATGACAAGATGAAAGCGCCATTTTATGTGTGCATGACGATCATAATAATGCTGATGTGCAGTATGATTCTGTATAACAGCCACACTGTGGGAGGACTGCTCCTCACAAGGCACTGTAACTACTGGTGGGGGTCATATATGGACTGCATATAATGACCAACTGCCTAGGTACTGCTAGGTCAGCTCTTTAGACATAGGACTGCTATGTCTAGACTTACTACATATACTTGCATGTAAGAATTAGGTATTATATTTGACTTTTGCCATGCGGCTGTTTTTACTCTAGAAATCGTCAGCATGGCCAAGTCTCATCAACCTATCATATGCTTGTACTACATTATCATGCAGTATGATGTGCCAGTATTCTGTATGACACATTATTACACAGTACAGTAGTACTGTGTACTCCCATATAAGGGGGGTCTCTTCCTCAACAGGGGTCTCGGGCGCTAATGCTGTAAGGCGCGTATGACACTACTGGCATGTATGACATTGCTGAGTCATCCGCGCATGACACCGTGTGTTGTCCTAGCACAACTCCCCCCCCCTTCAGGTGGGAAGCGTCCTCGCTTGTGCTTAGATGCACAGTCGTTAGGCTGATTCGGAGCCCATGGTGTCCCACTCGCTGTCGTCGGACATCACTGGTGGCGGCGTAGGGTTGTACTCCGGCATCAAGGTCACAGGCTCCTCGTCAGCTTCTTCCAGATTAGCGCAGACTCTTTCATCGTTGAGCTCTGTCTCATTTTCATCTCTCCAGAGCATCTCCGCTAGGTATTCACACACCGCTGCGATTGCTCCCACGGGTTGTTCCACCGGTAGAGAGCTGAATAATTGTTTAAGCAAGGCCGCGGGGATGCCATACACGTGCCATCCAGCTCCCATGCCTGGCCTAGGGTCGCCCGACTCTCTGCTGGTGGAGCCGCTCTGCGCCATCTTCTCGTGTCGCCCATAACGGCGTTTGAAGTCGCAGGGGTTTTCGGGGTCGCAAGACTTCAGGGTGGTGATAGGCGCGTTGGTCCAGAAGTGGGTGGGTTTCTTGTAGGGCATACCATACTTACAATACGTAGCCAGATGCGGAGGTGGCAACCCTTGCATGCATCGGCGAGTGTGTAACCCATGAGGAGCTCGGCCACGCGGGTTCTCGATGAAGTAGAAGCTCGGCTGGAGGTACTTGATGATCTCCAGCGTTCTCCGCACTTGCCTGTCAGCACCACGCAGGTTTCGTATCCCCACCGTTTTGGCTTGGCTGTACTCCGTGCATGGAGGGCTCGCCCAAATGACGTCAAAGTGCTTGGGCGAGAACTGCCTATAGTCCCAGTGCAGGATGTTTTCGCAGTGAGTGGGCTTCCATCGGTTCTGGATGTCCACCGAGACCACCTCACACCCTGGAAACTGCTTGCTGAACTGTCGTTCGACGGAGCCCGTGCCACAAAACAACACCAGGATCCATATTGGGCGTCGAGACGGTTGTAGGCGTGCTGCTCCTCGACCAGGTCCTTGGGACGGCATGAAACTGGTGGGCGACACCGTCGCGAATGTGCCCACCTCGTCGTCGGCCCGTTCTTCCGGGATCCACGCCATTCCGTTCGCCTGTAAGTCTTCAGGATCCGTCAACCATATCGCTCCTGCTGTCTCCTCGCGTTTGCGAGTGACCCTGCTCTTTTCACGTTCTCGCCTCTTGGCCTCGACCTTCTCGAACTCCTGCAGAACGCGGTTAGGTATCCCTTTTCGGCCAACTCCGTCGAACTCGAGGTCCTCGCGAGTTTCCCATTCATTCTCGGAGCGCGGCATACCTACCCATTTGACCATGTACTCCGTCCATGTCCGCCCGCTACGTCTCCTCGTGCGCGACCTCTCAATGCACTCTGCCGCCATCTCCTTACGACCGCTTACGTCCACAGGGGGAGGCGGAATCTCCGCACTCCTGTCCGCGAACTTGTCCTGGCCCGACTCCACTGGGGTGAGTCTATCCACGGTGAAGACGTCGTGCACCTTCCACTGTGGTGGTAGCTTCAGGCGGTAAGCCGCGGGGGCCCCTCGGTCCTCGGGGGCGAGCTCCATCTGCCGATCGCTGTGGAAGGCCTCCAGTACCTCCATCGGGCCCAGACGCTTCTTCAGCAACTTCTTGTGTAGGCCCCGATCCCCGGGCTGGGTGAGATGCGTGGCGTCCACCCACACCATGTCACCTACTGCGTACCGGCGAGCACGATGGCGAGCGTCATACTGGGCCACTTGCTGCTGCTGAGCTACCAGCAACCTATCGCGAGCAGTCTGCAACTGCTGATCAAACTGCCGGGCGGTCTCGTGGGCCGTGCCTTTCTTCACGACGTCCCCTCTCCCCCCCTTGGCGCGGCCCCTACGAGAGGCCAATGCAGCTTCTATGAAGAAGTCGAGCTGCGACACCGGGGCATGCCCATAGCAAAGCTCGAAGGGTGTGAATCCAGTAACCGCGGACCTGGAGTCGTTAATGGCGTACTCCACCGGGGTGCACCATAAATCCCAGTCTGCCTGGTTTGCGTCAACGTAGGCGCGCAGCATGCGCTCCACCGCGTGGTCGGTGTGCTCCGCTTGGCCGTCCCCTTGTGGATGGTACGGCGTAGTGGAGGCCACCTGCACCCCACATAAGGCGATGCAACTCCATATGAAAGGTGTCACGGAAGCGAGAGTCCCTGTCACAAATGATCTTCATAGGAGCTCCGTGCAGTCGCCAAACATGGTCGAAGTACATTCGTGCCACTTGCTCAGTAGAACTGTCGGAGTACAACATGGGGACCACGTTCACCATCTTGGACAACTTGTCCGTGAACGTGGCGAAGACGTCGTAGCCCCGCTCCGTGCGCGGCAGTCCTGTGACGAAGTCAATGCTCACCACCTGCCACAGTCTGACCGGGACCTGGAGGGGGTTCAGCTGGCCATCCGGATAGCTGTTCCTCGGGCGGGTCTGCTGGCATATCAAGCACGAGCGGGTCCAGTCGGTGACGTCCTTGTTCATGCGGGGCCACCAGAACCGCCGCACTATCCGAGCAAGAGTCTTATCTCGCCCGGTGTGTCCCGCCGCGGGAGACTCGTGCGCTTCACGCATGACTATCTCTCGAAGGGGAGAGTCGGACGACAACACCAGCTGGTAGCGTCCCTCCGCGATGCGCCAGATCATGTCGTCAACCATACGGAAGGTGTCCGTGCGCTGGTGCGGGGCGGCCAAAAGCTCTTCCTTTAACATCGTGAGGTAAGGGCTACGCTCGTCGTACTCCGCGCGTAGTGCTTTTACGAACTGGCATGCTTTCAGTGGTCCTTTGGCTGCGCGCGCCTTGGCCGCCGGCCCCGTCGTAACCATAGGCTCGCTTGCACCTTGAGCTGCAGGCGCACGGGCACTCTTCGCTCGAGGCCGAGTCCAGCTGGCCGCTGGCGCCCACACCAGCAGCACGGGCCACCGCAACGCTGCTACGCTGGTCGGCCTCCATCTGGTGACTCAAACAAGCGTGTAGGGTGACCCTTGGCATCCTTGAGGACGAACACCTTGACCACGTGCAGGCCGTACTTAGGCTGGATAAGGGTGCGCCAGGACGCGTCATAGTCCGGCAGTAGGAACATCGCCGACGTATTCTCTGGGTCGGCGCGCCACTCGGCCATGAAGTGGCGTAGGATCCTCTCAACGAGGTTGCTATCCTTGATGTAGGGGGGGTTGTACCAGACGTGCTTCCCCCGCCATTGCTGCTTGAGGCACTCCGTCCAATAGGTGTCCACTTGGCGGTTGACGCCCATGGAGTCACAACACGCGTCCACGTCGAACGGGCCGTACTGCGCTGAGATCTCTTCGAACTTCTCATTTACCAGTTTCCAGTCCTGCTGGTCTACCACGTTGTCGTAGTGGGAGCTTGACGCGGGAGGGGAACTTTGTTTGCTGGGAGGGGAAGGACTAAGGGGAGTTGAGGGGGTTGGAGAGGGGGCTTGCTCCGGTTGCGAGCGAGAGCGAGTAGTGACGCCAGCAAGGGTGGCTTCATGCAAGGCGCGCTCCGTGGTGTGCAACGTCTCAGCTGCGTCTCCCCACAGGTCGGGGGTTTCCACCCAGGTGAGCGCATTCAGATAAGTGAGCTCCCCAACGACCAACGGAGGGCTGACCGGAGGTACAGACTCGTCTTCAGAGTCGGAGTAATCGAACGTGGTGTCGAGCACCGAGATGGGGTCTTCAAGGATCTTGACTTTAGCGGGCTCCTCGGACGGTTCTTCGTCTGTGTCGTCCTCGTCGATTGCACCGAATACTGAGGTGGAATCGGCGGGGGTCGAGCTCTCAGCCGGCTCCCTTGGCACACTCTGACGAGGCTCGTCTGTATCCCGGTCGACCACGCCCTTCTCCTTGAGCCCTTCCCTGGCGGATGACTGCTTGTAGTCTGGTCGTCTGGATTGGGCGTCCGGAACTACTAGGCATCGACCAGGTATACGTGCTCCATTTGGTGCACGCCCACTTCCACCAAGTCCTCATACCAGCGTGCCTGGCGTCGACTCAGCTCCCGAGCCGGTGCGAAGAGCCACTGCAAGGGTTTGTGGTCACCCATGAGTTTGAAGTCGGTGAATATAAGGTAATGCCTCCACGTCACTGTGGTGCAGTGGTGGATGGCGCACAGCTCCCGCTCCCCAGCGTGGTAGTTCTGCTCGACCGAGGAGAATTGCCTGCTCTCGAAAGCCAGCGGTTGAAGACCTCGCCCCAGGTCTTGCATCAGCACGCCTCCTAGTGCGACCGCACTCGCGTCGGTCTGCACGCAAAATGGGCGAGACCCATCGGCTGCTGAGCGCTGGTCCGGTAGGGCGAGGATTGGTGCTGAAATCAATGCTGACCTCAATCGTTGGAAGGCTTCTTTCTCCTCCTTGCCCCAAGTCCATGGCACTCCCATCTTCGTGAGGCGAGTGAGAGGGTGGGCAATGTGAGCGAAGGACTGGATGTACCGCTGGTAAAAGCCACACATTCCAAGGAATTGGCGCGCGTGGGTGACAGTCTCGAGCTCCGGCCAGTCGCGAACTGAGGCAACTTTGTCGCGTTGGGGACGACAACCTTCCTTACTGCGCACATGGCCAAGGAAGCGTACTGCTCGCATGCACAGCTTCAACTTGCTTCGCTTGAGGTATACTTTGTGCTGACGACAGGCAGCTAGTACGGCACGTACGTGGCCGACATGAGCAGAAGGTGTGTCACTGAAAATCATGATGTCGTCCACGAACACTCTGCAGAAGGGTAGGTGTCCGAGGTACTGCGTCATCATTCTTTGCCACGTGCTCGGTGAGTTGCTCAGTCCCATAGGCATGGCCAGCCACTCATAAGCTCCAAAGTGGGTGGTCATGGCTGTCTTCTCGATGTCCTCCTGTTCCATGGGAACTTGCCAGAATCCCCACAAGGCGTCTGCAGTGGAGAAGACTGTTGCTCCTTGTAGGTCATCGAGGAGGGTTTGTACGTCAGGAAGAGGGTACTTGTCCTTGACCGTGATCTCATTTATCGACCTGTAGTCGATAACCAAGCGCAACTCCTTAGGGTTGCTCGGCTTCGGCACCATAAGTACCGAACAGCCCCAGGGAGACGATGATGGACGGATGTACCCCTCGGGCGCCTTGGGGAACGTTTCGAGGGGTCAGATAATAATCCCACTTCTTCATCGTGAAAACGTGACCCAAAGCTGTCTTGGAGAGTTCGGAGAGAGGAACAAAATATTCTCCCACGTCTGCGCCACGTCGTTCATCTTACGAGGCGCTGCAAATTCGTTTCGCCCGTCAGATAGCCGCGTTTCGGACGGTGAGTAGCGCAAGTCTTCGTCGAGGCCTTCACCTACCATCGCACGAACGACACTGTCGCTCAGATATTTTAATCCGACCGATCGGTATGTTTCTCATGGACAAATGATTATTTTAAGTGCATTCGGGGTGTGTTGAACGGAGGAATTAATTCGCGAAAATTCCTTTCAATAAAATCGCCACGCAGAATCAGACCCCATCCCCACCCCATAATCCATGACGATGATGATGACATCCGAATGGTGTCATGGCATAATGATGCGTGAGGTCAATCACGCTGGAGAGTTTTCCAGTGTCGGTTTTTGCAGAATCGTGACCGTTTTTGCAATTTATGTCCGTTTTTGCAGTTCTTAACACTGGGGAGTGTTTTTCAACTTGCAACTTTCCAACGGCGATACGTACGATATGCCGAAGCGCAAGTTTAAGTACGAAGAGTTCAATGACGCTGAGATGCTTGCTTTGCATGCGGAACAGCGATCCCAACGACGGACTCGTGTTGCTCATGAAGCGAGTTTCTTGAATAACCCGTCCGCTTGAATAAGCTGTCCGCTTCATGAGTGCGTGGAGGTTGAATTCCTCCCCACCATCAAGCCGATCGACAAAGAGTGGACTAAGAAAGTATTTGATGATGTTCACGCGGATAAAAGCGCACGAGTAAAGCGCAATGTTGTTCCAAAAGAACAAGTGGCTTTACTCGTGGACAGCTTCAATCCGAAGAACTTCATGGCTGAGAAGAAGATCAAAAGTCGAACATTTGTCGACTTGTTTGCCGCGGGTTCGGAGATAAATCAAAACTTAAAACCAATGCTAGAAAGTCGTTTCGGAAGGGGTGAATTCAACTTCATTTCAGTGGACAGCGACACTAAGGCAAAAAATGTGAAGGGCTGGATCCCTATGAACATCTTTAGTGTTAACGACAACTGGAAAGTTTTAGGTCAAAATATCATTTGTGCACCGCCTCCAGATGGAATGAGTGACGCGGCAATCTTGTATTTTGCAGAACACTGCAAAGATTTTTGCGCGTTTTTGGTGCCTGAAATGTGGCTTGCTAACCGTGCCTATCCTCTTCGAAGAATGTGGTGGGCGAAAAAACAAGAAGAAAAGCTCATCTACGAGCTCGAGGGTGTTCGAGGCATGCGCTGGATTGTGTGCGTTAAAGAAAAGCGCAAAGGCAACGATCTGTTTGCAAAGACCTCTGTGAAACTTAGCGCTAAGCCAAGATTGCAAAAGGCTTACGCCGGGCGCAAAAAGGCAGCACAAGAAAGCGCTTCTAGTAATGGGGAAGATGCTCTTGAAGATGCTTTGCGTAATGATGTTCATAGATGCTAGCGATAAACCGTTTCTCGGTAGGAGCGCATGTTACATGGAACATACCGAGAAATATCATATCATAGAAGTACATCATTTGAAATATGCATATATGATATTCTTGTACCTGCGTGAATGCGTGTGCGTATGAAGTGCTTGAATTTTTGTTATGCTCGTTATCCTCTGTCTTTGGCGTGCATATTTGTTGTCGACACTGTCAAGAACTGCAAAAAACGGACATAAACTGCAAAAACGGTCACGATTCTGTAAAAGCCGACACTGGACAACTTATGAGTGCGATGCTCGCTGTCACGCGGACAGCAAACGGAGTATTTCAATTTGACTCCGCGACAACGGTCCCCCGACTTCGTATGTTTTAAAGAAATAAAATTTCGCGATATTGTGAATTTGCAGGAACAATAATTGTAATAAAATTGATTTCAAATTAAAGACAGATTGCCTGCTTTCAGCTGCCAGGTCATGCCAATCGCGGCGTGAGCATTGGTTCGGAAAATGCTTCTCGTGGGCGATGATCTTGGAGCTGCCACGAGTACACCGGATTTCCAGTTAGGACTGGGGGGGGATCTCAGGAAAACATCGCCGGAATCCGGATGACTTTCTCACCCAAAATGGCTTTGAACTTGAATATTATCCGCACCGCACCATGCGCGCCATACTTATTGACCGGAGTGCATCCGGCTCGTCCTCCTCTTTCCAACGATACCCAACTTGCAGGCGCGGATGACGCGGCGTCACGTATAATTGTAAAAGGGTCACTTAAGGTTGACTAAAAATAGGCTAAAACTGCTGTTTTTGGACATTTTGAGGCTCTATAAACTAAGGTATGAGGCTTTCTGGGCTACTGTAGACCGGGGAAACCCATTAGGGTGCTACCTGACGGTCGTTTGTGGCCCTAGGCTGAATTTGAGTTTAAGATCGGAAAACGAATGCTCTGTTTTATGAGCCTGTTTGAGCCCCCATACTTAAGGAACGGTTATACTGCCTTTTCGTGACGTTTGGGGTCGTTGCTTAGATTACTTCTTCAGGGGGAAATGACGTTTTAGACGTAAAAATTGCGCCCAAGTTCCCCAAAGCTCAGCTCCTCCCCTGCAGTATACCGTAAGTTACGTACAGGTCGTGTTGAGTTGCGCGGAGTCATACTCAGACACGCTATTGATACCAAATGTGCCCGGGGCACTACGACATATACTCGGAATGATGTTTTTTATTGAACGTGCAAAGGTACCCAATTCTATTTTATAATATACTGGATCAGGGCCAGACTGAGGTGCATACGTTAGCTTGGTTCCGAGTTCTGAAGGCCAAGCACTTCTTATAGGAGTCTACACCTTGACTTCTTCTCTTCTTTACGGTTTCGGACTTATACTATTCTACACTTATTAAACGACCGCACGAGGTATGCTTACGCTTGGTCAACTACAAGACTTCGGTTTCGTAAATCTATATAGTTATGCTTTTGCTATCAGTGCATGCTTTCAATACACAATATACAGCAGTTACGGCTCTTTACTTTTATGTTATACTTTTCAGTTCAGTTCATCTCCCCGAAACGGGTTACTCTTAGAGTTCTTATACATTCAGGAACTCTTTCCATAACTCAACTGTACTGAGTACTCCGTACAACAGTCTAGGCACCTCACATCAACATCATTCTGATCGGTCCTACTGTACTCCGTACTGAGTACTCCTGCGGTTTATACTTAGCCGTTTTTCTTGCTCTTGTGCTTGCCTCCTAGCACAACTCCCCCCCCCTTAGGGAAGGTCACGTCCACGCTGACCACGTCGGACCAGTAAAGTTTTTATACAGATCTTCTACTGTTGCTCTGAATGATTATACAGGTCTCAGCCGCCTGTTGTCTGGGATGACATTGCACTTCCCAAGACACACCGCAATAAGGAGATCGACCTCTTAAGCACAAGGGTCGGCCTCTCACCGGTCTGCCATCTGCACTACCAGGCTCCCCCAAGGCTCAAGGTTTCACATCCATTACCACGCTCAAGGTTTTAAACCTCCCAACCCGGTACACTTACAGGGGATGACAATAGGTTTGCCAATTACCTGACAGTTCTCGGGATGCCGGCCCGGAGGAAAGGTTTTAAACCTTCACCGCCTCCTCGGAGTGCTAGAGCTTTTACACAGATCTCCAACTGCTGCCCGGTCGTGCCAGGTCCGGAGCCAATGCTCTCGTGAAATGGATTATACAGATTTCCACCTGTTGCTTGGTCGCGCCGAGGCTAGAGCCACTGCTCACTTGGATAGATTACCCAGGTTCTCACCTGCCGCTTGGTCATACCAAGGCTTAGAGCCACTGCTCAAATGGATTATACAGATTTCCACCTGTTGCCTGGCTGTGCCGAGGCTAGAGCCACTGCTCTCTCGGATGGATTACCCAGGTTCTCACCTGCCGCCTGGTCTCGCCAAGGCTGGAGCCAACGCTCTTCCCGACGCTCCCCAACGCTCTCAATCGCTAAGACCACTCGCGTCAGATTCCCATCCGCCCTCAGGTATGATCGTCACCTCCGCTCGCACTCCTGCTAACGCTATCGGTTCCGGCTCAAACTCGGGCGGGTCACTCTCAACAACAGCTGACTGGACTAAAACGCTCATCTCGCTCAGCTCCTCCCTGACAAGCAGTTCAGACAGGAACGCATGCACCTCTTCATGTAGGGTCAGGTTGTGGAAAAGCTGTTTTAACAGTGCTGACGGAATCCCATACAAATTCTCTCGCGCTCCCATGCCCTTCGCGAACACACCTCCGGCTCTCATCGCGCGCCCTCCTTGCGCTACTTTCTCGTGCCTACCGTGCTGCCGGAAGAACTCGCAAGGCGTATCGGAATCGCACACTCGCAAGGGTGTGCGCAACGGAACGTTGGTCCAGATGTGCGTGGGCTTCCTGTATGCGGTTCCGTATTTGCAGTACGTGACGAGGTGCGGAGCTGGTAGATTGCTCATGCAGCGACGCGTGTGCAACCCGTGGGGCTCTCTTCCCCTCGGGTTCTCAATGAAGTATGCTTCGGGCCTCAAGTACCGGATGATCTCCAATGTCCTACGAACTCGCGTGTCCGCAGCACGCAAATCTCGGATGCCTACCGTCTTCGCTTGGCTGTACTCTGTGCAAGGTGGGCTAGCCCAGACTACGTCGAAGTGTCCTGGTCTGAACTGTCGATAGTCCCATCGCATGATATCCTCGCAATGTGTGGGGCCCCACTTGGGCTGAATGTCTACAGCAACTACTTCGCTGTTGGGAAATTGCTTAGTGAACTGCCTCTCGACTGACCCGGTCCCACAAAACAATACAAGAATCTTAGACTGGCCGACTGGCTCCTTCTCAAGTGCTGCGGCTCCGTTGACTGGCGGCAGGGTGCTCTGAGCAGATACTCTCGCGAAAGTTCCTACCTCCTCATCAAACCTCTCCTCTGGCACCCATGGCATTGCTCCGTCTACCTTGAGCTCCTCCGATAGCGTGGTCCATACCGCTCCTGCGGACTCGTCGCGTCTCTTACGGACCCTAAGCTTCTCTCGCTCCACTCTCTTAGCCTCGATCCTCTCAAACTCCAACAACGCTCGGTTGGGAACACCGAGCCTGCCGGCTCCGTCCCACTCCAGATCCTCTCGGGTCTTCCACTCGTTCTCACTGCGGGGCATTCCTGTCCACTTGACC
>LGRX02001261.1:0-37365 GCA_001247695.2 Cymbomonas tetramitiformis | reverse complement strand
ACCTCGAGGCGGTCAGGGATTCAACGTGAGCTGACCGGTGGCGAACCGGTCAGTCTGCCGCCCCTATCACCTGAGACGTGCCGTACGAGATGTTGCAACGGAAATACAATGTATGCTTATGCGTATGTGCGAGATGTTGTAGTGAGCACAAGGTGTGTCCTTGTGCGTATGCTTATGGTGGGATGCTTTGAATATGGCTTTGGGCGCACACTCGGCCGGGCACTGCCGAGAGTGCGCCCACCTCGAGGCGGTCAGGGATTCAACCTGAGCTGACCGGTGGCGAACCGGTCAGGCTGCCGCCCCTATCACGTGAGACGTGCCGTGCGAGATGCTGCAACGGAAATACAATGTATGCTTATGCGTATGTGCGAGATGTTGTAGTGAGCACAATGTGTGTCCTTGTGCGTATGCTTATGGTGGGATGCTTTGAATATGGCTTTGGGCGCACACTCGGCTGGGCACTGCCGAGAGTGCGCCCACCTCGAGGCGGTCAGGGATTCAACCTGAGCTGACCGGTGGCGAACCGGTCAGGCTGCCGCCCCTATCACGTGAGACGTGCTGTGCGAGATACTGCAACGGAAATACAGTGTATGCTTATGCGTATGTGCGAGATGCTGTAGTGAGCACAATGTGTGTGCTTGTGCGTATGCTTATGGTGGGATGCTTTGAATATGGCTTTGGGCGCACACTCGGCTGGGCACTGCCGAGAGTGCGCCCACCTCGAGGCGGTCAGGGATTCAACCTGAGCTGACCGGTGGCGAACCGGTCAGGCTGCCGCCCCTATCACGTGAGACGTGCTGTGCGAGATACTGCAACGGAAATACAGTGTATGCTTATGCGTATGTGCGAGATGCTGTAGTGAGCACAATGTGTGTGCTTGTGCGTATGCTTATGGTGGGATGCTTTGAATATGGCTTTGGGCGCACACTCGGCTGGGCACTGCCGAGAGTGCGCCCACCTCGAGGCGGTCAGGGATTCAACCTGAGCTGACCGGTGGCGAACCGGTCAGGCTGCCGCCCCTATCACGTGAGACGTGCTGTGCGAGATACTGCAACGGAAATACAGTGTATGCTTATGCGTATGTGCGAGATGCTGTAGTGAGCACAATGTGTGTGCTTGTGCGTATGCTTATGGTGGGATGCTTTGAATATGGCTTTGGGTGCACACTCGGCTGGGCACTGCCGAGAGTGCGCCCACCTCGAGGCGGTCAGGGATTCAACCTGAGCTGACCGGTGGCGAACCGGTCAGGCTGCCGCCCCTATCACGTGAGACGTTGGGAACACGTCTGATAATACTTAGAGAAAATACTTAGAGATAATAAAGGTTCGTTCTCATGGTAATAAACCCTACAAGGAAATATCGATAAATCTAGTCTTCACCCGCAAATAAAAGAATGAATCGAATAATAAATAGGGACGAGGATTATCAATCTTCCAGAGGCTACCTACCCGCCCCATACAATTGCATAGCCCTTTGGCAGAAGCACATCGTGGTGCGCGGGGAAGACGCGAACCCTACCAAGGATCCCCACTATGGACGCACTCGCCCCAACAAGCGGTGCGAGTTGCATAAGGTCCTCATATGCATGGTGGAGTATGGAGAGGCTGGCGTGCAACCATTAGAGTTTCCTTTCGATTGGTTCCCAATGCTCGACCACTACGCTATCGACAACCGCACGCAGGGTGCGTGGGTATGGTGCGAGGAGAGCGCAACCACTCGCATCGTTTTCCACGACCATGGAAACGCCGAGGATGGCAAAATAAAATCGACAGAGATCTTCACCTCCCTTGTGTCGTACAAGTTGTGCGCTAAGTGCGCTAAAACTTGTCAAAGGATGGTGCAGCCTCTCGAGAGGCACGAGCGCAATGCAAGTTTGAATATTTATGAACGTTTGAACGTCGAGTTCGAGCTAATATAGAATATAACGAATTAGCACAGACTAGTAACGATAACGAGCAAGTAAAACAAATAATATTCGTTTGCAAAAACAAGTAATAATATGCATAAACTTGTAAGTGTACATGTTTTTTCACCTATTGAGCTAGTGTCCAAGCATGGCATACACGTCTCGAAAGTAAAGCATTATGTAAGCCTATTATGTACGCTTTCGCTTGGCTTGTTCCTTCCCTACGGGTCCCTTCGCGGCTTTGTCTAAGGCTTTCTCAACATCGCGTGCCAAAACCTTCAGGACTTTCTTATGCTCCTCGTCCACCGTGTTGGTGAGGTCTGTGCCCGCTAGAAAGTACTTCACGAACTCCTTCGTAACGAAGTCGAGATAACCCCAATGTAAGGCCGAGTTCACGGGGTTCAGCTGAACATCAGGGTCGTAGGAAGCCACGCCCTTCAACGCCAAGTTCGCGGAGAACACCACCCGGGGCGTGCCATCCGCATTGGTCACCCCTTGGTGTACCCCTCCCACCACCGCGCAGTCGCCCAATCCCACTTTCTCCTTTCCCCCAACGTTCCTCGCATACGCGTCGAGGGTTTCCTTCGAGAGCATGAGGGCGCGCTGCTCGTGGAATTGGACATCGCAGTTGAGTTGCAACCTCTCTTGCGTCGATTGGCCTAGGAGCTCAACCGACGCATCGAAGGACGGTGTTGGTGCACAACACAACCTTGTTGGGGATGATGGACCAATGTAGGCCACAATGGCCAAGTGATGAGGGCGTTCGGTGAGAGGTTGGTTCAGTGGCTGGTCCAAGTGCCAAGGTTGCCACCCCGTAAGGGTGGAGAGGACCGTATTGGACGCCCCCTGAATCTCCACAACGAGATTGTCGTTGATTAAGAATGCTTGATTCTCGAATGTGTACTCGTTACGAAGATGTTTTTAAACCTTCGTTTCCAACTCGTGTACGAAGACGTCCAAGTGCTTTCGATCTTCGTCTGTGAGATATTTCTCGTAGAAGTCGGTCTGCACTCCCCCCCCCGTGTTTCGCGGACTCGTGAAACACCTCCAGCTTTCCTCCAGTGAGGGTTAGCACCCCAGGAGGAAGATTTTTCCAGTCTGGGACCTTGTTCACGGCCTCCCCCCACATACACGAATACCGCCTTTCCAGATGTTCTCGCGACTCGTCTGGTAAAGACACCACGAAGGTGTTTGCGAAACCTATAGCTCGCGTACGGTCTAAGTCGTCCAAAAATGTTTCCTTGACGGCAGGCTCTTTCTTTTTTTGTTGACCGCTGCATTTTGCGCATCTCAACTCGCCCTTGCCTCTTTTAGATCGGGTGCATGGTTTGCCCGCGTGGTCCATAGTCGAGGGATCTTGTTTGCATTCAATAAGCTTTCCCATCTTATTTAATTGGCCACATTCGCAACGTGAAGCTTGATTCAAGTCCATATTTGTTTAAAGATCGGGTTAGGTATTAGGCTTTGGTAGGTTTAATACTAAACGAGGAAGTCGCTACACTAGCCCGGAATTCACGGCCGTGAATATCAGATTCATGGCCGTGAATCGCGGGTGCAGCGCGTTCGGGAGGGGAGGGACCTGTATGGTATTTTCTCCAAGTATTATCAGATGTGTTCCCAAAGTGACCAAAAACCGTTAGATTCGGGATCGAACGGTTTTTGGTCACTTTGGGAACACGTCGCAAAATACTTAGAGAAAATACCGTACAAATTCACAGGTCGTCGGCCATAGCGCGTGTTCAGGTGTTGTCACCAAGTCCACTTCAGTACTCACATAAACGTACGTAGCCCCTCCCGAACCCCATGCACCGTATGGTTTAGGCCTTTCCGAACGCAGTGCAGCCGCGATTCACGGCCGTGAATCAGATATTCACGGCCGTGAATTTCGGGCTCAAGATAATGCTCTATACTGAAAAGACTTGTACGGTATTTGCTCTAGGTATTATCAGATGTGTTCCCAAAGTGACCAAAAACCGTTAGATTCGGAATCGAACGGTTTTTGGTCACTTTGGGAACACATCTGATAATACTAAGCGAAAATACCATACAATATTTTCTCTAAGTATTATCAGATGTGTTACCAAAGTGACAAAAAACCGTTCGATTCGGAATCGAACGGTTTTTGGTCACTTTGGGAACACATCTGATAATACTTAGAGAAAATACCGTACCCGTCTTGTAAATTTACCGTAACAACTTGAGCTAATTTATCATATTAAACGCAACAAAAAAATGGCCGCAACCGTGGAGTGCACCCCTTGCAACATTCGTAGAGCGAAAAAGGACGAAGAACATCTTATAGAAGCTGGGACATATTGGCTTGGGTTGGGCGACGGCCCGTACCCGCCTCTACAAGATCCACACGCGTACCAATGTTTGACGCGCGTTTCGGAGCGGTGCCAAGTGCATAAGGCACTTGTGAAAATGAAGGAATACGGGGAAGAGGATCAAGTGGAAGAATTCGCATCGCCTTGGCGTATTTTATCGATGCTTGGTCCCCGTCCCGAAAGGCAAAGCAAGTTGGAAAATTATTGGGTGTGGTGCAACGAGATCGCAAGCATGCGACTCGTTTTCCGCGAGGCGTATTTAGGAGTGAACATTGAGTACAAGGGAATTCGGAACCATAACGGGCTTGTTGAAAAATACAAGTCTTTTCACGTGTGTAGCAAGTGCGTGCGGCTATGCCAAAACCTATGTCGTGGTTTGGAGAAGCCATCTTTACGCTCCAGACGCCAAGGACCTCAAGACTTTTTGACGGTCTCTTTCGAGTTGTTGTAAAAGAAGCACAATGCAATTTTATGAACACAGGCTAGCAATAGAACACTTTGTAATATATGTATGTTAATACATGTTCATTCGCTATTAATTATATGTTTGCATGTGTCTACGGGTACAAGCAAACTGTGCACATGAACAAGCCATCTGGAACTCGTGTGAGAGGAGGAATCATACAATGCATGTGGTACCCCTTGTCACAACCATCGCACACTAGCATTTTGCTTGCATAGGTCGCCTTAATGCATATCTCGCACTTCAAGGAGTGCGAGACAGTTTGGGAGCTCATGACCTCACGGTCAATTGCGTCCTCCTCAATAGCGTCACTTGTTTTTTTCCCGCCGCTAGCCTCTTCAACTTGCCGGTGATCTTGCCAAGGGGTTGTCGCCGAAGTGCAGAAGTAGGTTTCATTGGTCGGCCAGCTTTGGGAACCCGACCGATCAAGTCGAGCTGTTTTTCCAAAGGTGCTTTGAACTTTCCTTTGAATAACCCCACTGCCACCACGTCCGCGCACACACCACTTTCGTAGAACTCAGGGCAGTTGCACGTGTAGTGCACATAATCTTTCGGGGTTGTTGAAGCCTGCACAAGCACGAAGGAGGCATATAGGGACACGAACTCGTTGAACGTCGTCACACTAGCCGGGGGGTTCTCGGGATCACGGATAAGTGATAGGAACTCAGCGGCCATAACAAGTATTTCTTTCCGTTTGTCCGCGATGGTGACCGATTTCAGACGGTTGAAGGTCTTCATTGTAGGCAACACGAACACCATGGTCTCCTCGTCAGGTAGGTGGGGTATGTAAGCGGGTCGCCTTGGTCATAAGTTCCATGACGTTGCTTTCCACCATGAGTAGGGCCTCCCGCCAGATATCGTGTCGCACAATTGGACCAGTAGGCAAAGCATGTTCGCGCTCGAAAATAGTTTCGTTGCGAACATATTTCATAGCACTTTTATGAAACCGAGCCAGTTGTAGCTGTTTGCCGTTGCACAGAGCTGCCTTTGCCCACCGATTGTTGGACTCGGGGCTATTTTGCGTGGAAGGTTTGCCAGGAGGCATCGTCCCTAGCACCCAACCACTCCATTGGCCCCACCAAAAGTCCACGAACCACGAGCATATGTACTCCTCCTCCTCCTCGAAGGACAACATCAACAACTTGAAGGCTTCGGTGCGCACAGAAGTGAGCGTGATACGGTGAACACCGGTAACACCCGTCTTGAAGCTCTCGACGTTATTAGCGTCGTTAAACATGCTAGACTTTTCGTTGAGTTTCATCTTGCAGTGTGCCCAACATATGTCTTGTTTGATGTCCTCCACCATTATGATTTCGTCGTTAATGGTTTCGTCAACACGGTCTCCCCGCTCTAGGTGATTGAAGACGACCTGAGCGGTTTTGGATAGGGATAAGTTTGCATTGTAAAACGCTAGGGAGTGGTCAAGCGTGTGAAGCTTGGGTTGCCACAAAACGCCAAAGGAAATGCGTATCGCCCGAAGGACGAGAAAGTCCACGAGCTCAGAGGCGAAGGCGTCCTCGTGGGACTTCAAGGCCATGTAGCCCATTCTGAAACGCTTATCCAACCAGCAAGTACCGCCGAAATCAACGGGAAAGCCGTTCCAGTTGGTCTTGTAGGTGTCGTCCCGAGAGCGGTGGTCGCTAGTGGACAACATTTGAAGTAGTTCCCAAGTGGTGTAGATCACGGTCCAGCGTTTTCGTTTTTGTTGAAGTTGGTAGTCCTCAACAAGTTGCTGGTAGTTGCGTAAAAGCGCCCGAAGGTTTAGCTTGCCCTTGTAGAATTGCGACTTTTTGGTACTCCACCCGTGACATGCCAAAAGATTGGACGCGAGCTCCAGGAAGTGGGAACAACCGTCTGACGCCAAGAGTTTCTCAAATTCTTGCTGTAGGCGCCGTTCACAAACGGCTGGGTCCTCACTCCACTTGTCTTGCTGCCAAGCTACCATGATTTCCAAGCAAGAAGTTGCTTGGAAAATCAAGGGAGGTAAGTTGTTGCGTGAGTTATCCTTGTACGCAGGAACAACGGCGTAGCTTCCGTCTTGAAGAAGAACTTGGCCGACAAACATGCACAACACCCCAGGGGTGTCGAGGTCCGTGATGGGGATGGCGAACAAGTTAGCTGTCACGCACTCGAGCATATAGTTACCGTAGGTTTTAATATCTTCAGTTTCCCAAATTCTGAACTTATTGTTGTAGGCATAATTGCAGATTGGTTTGTAACACGGTACTGTCGGGTGGCTGAGGTCGTCCTTCATTTCTAGGAACACCGCCTTTGGCCCCTTGCCCATCTTCAAGTGCGCGTCCAAATAGGTTTTTACTCGAGGGTTCATGCCTTTGTTGAAGAATTCCTCGTGATCGTGTTCTCCACTCTGGAACAAGTCACAACTCTCGTAACAGTCGCTCGAGCTTTGTATGATTTTGAAAAACGCTTTACAACCGCTGGACTTGTACAACGAGCACTTAAACTTGTGTGTAATATCGCCCGTTTTCTTAGCTATGTGAGGTTTGTCCGCCTTGGAGAAGCCTTCAGAACACACCGCTGTAATCTTTTGGATACAGCTATCCCAAGATGAAGCACTTAGCAAGGCCACCCACTCTTTACGCTCGTGCGTCCGTGTCCGCTTGCGCGTAGAGAGTTCATCAATTTCATCCTCGGGATCGGAATCCTCATAAACTTCTCGTCCATCCTTCCCGGGGCTAGTGAACTGCAAATTTTCCTCCTCCTGGTCCATGGCTGTGAAGTGTTGGGGAGTGTGCTAGTCAAGCTACTTGTAATTTCTTTTGGCGCTCGATTGAATTAAGCATGGTTGCATGTGACATATAATCTATTCCCCCAAAACAGGTCGGAATTTCTATTCCCCATTATGCACTTATCTATTCCTCGATAACCTTTTTTCCCGGCTTCAAGACGTTATTTTCTAAGGGTACGCATTATCGAGACAGCTGCCTACATGCATGTGTTATAGTATTCACTCTGGCTTACCACCACGCATTGTACTGCGTTACGAATATGCATGTGTTCGTAACGCAGCATGCATTACCGCGCGTGTACGGATAATCACGTGGTGCATGCTAATATAGTCTGTGTATGCAGCGACTTTTGCTCATACTTACATGTATGTGTGTTTCACGCTGTGAATCGATTCGTTTGTAGCCTTGTATGCCCCGTCGCGCCGAGACACGCGTCGTGATTATCACGGTCTGATTTATCAATCGGATGCCTCTGTTGCTTGGCACAAATCGCACAATGCGTGGTGGTAAAACAGAGTGAATACTATAATTTACTACGGTATTGGTCTGTGATATTTTACCCTAGCACTTTTGGTATTCCACGTTTAATATGTGTTTTCCAGCTTCGCTTTGGCTGCTTTTTGTGATTCTCGGCGGAAAAGTGACCCTGTGGTCTTCGATTTGTATCTTTCGCACTGCTATGTACGCTGCTTGCAAAGGCATGGTCTGTCATTGACCTCAGCACTTGTGGTGTTGCACGTTGAGTACAAGTTCTCAAACTAAGCTCCATGTTATCGAAGCAAACTCAACGAAATGGAATGTGAACGATGCTACAAGCCTCAGAAGTGCTGCCTTCACTAACAGGTCAGTGATTGGCCTGAAAATAGAAAGTGCTGGTCATAAGTTGCCTTTGAAGCAGATGTGATAATTGCAATATTTGAATACCTGAGCACTCTTGTGCACAGATTATGCATAGTGTAGTATTGCAATGTAAAATGTCAGCTATGATTGTTTACTTGCTCAGCAGCACATTTTCACATAGTCCATTTGCTCTATGATTACCCAATAAACAATGGGCATCACATTCCCGATCCCGTTTTCTATTGTTTCCCTTCCCTTCTATATACACACCTGGTGTATCCAAAAGATTCTACCTCAGTCTAATCATTTCAATTTTGCTATCGTTGCGCATGTCTATTCAATACCCTTTGGGCTGTTTGATGTAAGGGGCGTCTATTCTTCCATGGACATCCCTTCATCTTTTTCTATCAGATCATCATAGTCCATATGAATCTCCTGAAGCAGGCGTCGACGCCTCGCAAACACATAGATCACATAGCTGCAAAGCGCAATCCCTGCAACCACAGGGCCACTAATGATCCCCATGTCGAGCTCGTCCTTCTCCATCAGTGGAGGCGGCGGTGGTGCTCCAAAGATCGGCTCGGGAGGTGACAAAACCTCAGGAGGTGGTGGTGGTGGCGATGGGGGCTTCTCCTCGGCATACAGTGAGAAGCCTAACGCATAGATCGTGTTTGGCATGTAAGCATACCCCGGCTCTTGCATCAACTCAACATCGTAATTTAAATAGTTTGTTGTATTCCTGCATCCAGGCATCACACCCCGAGCATCGTCAGCAAACACTCATCGCGGACGGGGTACAGCCCCCACCTAGGCCCACTGCTCACCACATGATAGGCATCCAGCAGGGTGCACTGGCTTTCCCACCATCATGGTAACTTGGCTCAGATAGAAGCCGCACATCGGGCATTGGGCGAGGGAAGACAAATTTGACACGTCAACCATGGAGCGGGGGACATTGTACACTGCTGAGCTAGCGCATGGCAAAGCCCCATCATGCGATTGGCAGCGCTCTAGTGTGGGGCAGGGCGCACCAGAAACGGACGCCGGTCATGTAATCGTCAGTGTACTCGTCTGGCAGCTTGTACAGGGTGAGGCTCACGTTGGCACTCAGCGGGATGGCCAGGCTCTGTCCATATGCTACATACATCGCCTCGCTTGGAGCGTCCTCCGGCACCTCGGTGGCCATCTCCTCGAGAATCGCTGAGGCCATCCCGATGCCGCCGAATGCGCGCGGGTCATCCGAGGGGAATGGGTTGATGTAGTTAGTATCATTCTCATCCACTGGCCCAAGGTAATACAGTGAGCCCACATCAATGAGGTCTTCCGCACCGATGTCGTCGGCGCACGCCCACCCATTGTCTTCTGTTATGTTGTTGTTGTTGTTTGACACCCCACAATCCTCTACCTGCAGCAGATTGCCGTTCAATCCAAACATGAGCTCGTCGTACTCATCCGTCACACGCACCTCTATGTCATACACCCGTGTTTCCGCACTGCTCGAAGATAGGCGCTTCCTCCGCGCAGCAGCCAAATAGAAGTACTCGCCCGTGTTGTACTTGATCTCCGCCGCGCCCACGCTCTGCTCCCGGGCCAGCTGATGCGCCAGTGTCAGGGAGCTCTTGTACAGTTGCTGCATGATGCTCTCGTCCACGGTGCGCGTCTCGCTGTTGCAGGCCACATTCACCTGACGCAGCATGAGGTTGGTGAGGTCGTAGGTGCACCGTGCCGCGCGCCCAAAATACAGGCGCTCCTGGTTGGTGACCCCTGCCGACACCTCATACCACCTCAGAGTGGTCGCCGCGAGCTTATCCTGGTATACAAGCGTCGTGAGCACGTCCAGCGCATCCTGCCCGAGCTCCCCCGGCTTCCAGGCGATCTTGCTGACGGAGCAGATCAGCTGTTCGATGCTGCTCTCGCTCAGCACCGTGTGGTTGTCCAGTTTCTGGAGCCCAAACACGATCTCGTCTTTCAAAGAAAGGAACTCTTCGTCTACTGCGGTGCACGCCCCCTCCATGACGTACTCTGTCATGTATGTGCCGTACGACCGGCCCCATAGGTCTGCAAACCGCGAGGCCGAGCTGTAGGATTGCGAGCCCACCGCGGGATCAAACACCAGGTCCTTCAGTGCCCGCGCCGTGCTTGTTTTCTGTGACGTGTCATCCTCCTCCTGGGACAGGCGACGCTGCCTTCGCCGCACCTGGGTGGCTGCGTCCTCCTGAAAGTAGCTTGCAAGCACCGGGTTGTCATCCGCAATCTCTCGCACTGCCAAGGCGTGCGGGTAATAGTACACACTTTCCGCCCCCATTGCATCTATCACTTTCACCGACACATAAACCATCGGGTACCTGCCGTCTGTATCTGCCTCGGAGACAATCCCCATGGGGAGAGAGAATGTGGCGGTAGCGGAGGACTGCCGCGACTGTGCGATGTCCTCCTCGGTGCCCAGGTGGAAGAAGAACTCGTACTCCAGAGGAAGGTTCATATCCGACCACTCGAGTGCTGTCACGTCAAACTCCACAAGCATCTCCTGGAAGCCTCCTTCGATTATGCTCGCTCCATCGATCACCTCGTCTGCCACACCATCGCCATTCAGGTCAATGTAACTCCCTGTCGCGACGTCCAATGGCTGGTCCTCTGAGTCCAACAGCCGCGCCTTGATCGTCAGCCGCCCGCCGGATGGCGGCGCGTTCACATCGATGCTTATTAAGCTTTCCCCGCTCAGCCCGTTCTCCACAAACACCCCAGCATCATCCGCCTCAAACACCATGCACGAGAAGGAATACACCTGTCCAGCGGTCATGCGACTGGCTCCCACAGAGAGATACTCCGTAGTGGTGCTGACCTCCCCATCCACCTCCTCTAAGAGGCTCTCGAGCCCACCGCCGTTGATGTCGTCACCTTCCACCAGGTGCCACTGGAACAACACGCGCGTGAAGCTCAGCGTGGACAGATCCGGGATGCACTGCGCCTGGAACGCCAGCGTGCTCACCACGGTGTTGCTCTCCAGCGGGATCTGCACCAGAATCACCGCGTCCTCTGATACGAAGATGTGCACCGCGTCCTGCTTCTGCCGGCCGTCCGCTGCAGGCTCCTTGCTCACGTCCACGGTGAAGTGATAGGTGAGGTCCGGCTTCAAGCTCCCCGTGGGCAGCACTACCTGCACTTCGTTCAGAGATGAGTCCAGGATGCTCTGGGTCGCGGCGTCCAAGCCACAGCTGCGGTCAAACGTCTCCTCGCTGTAAAGGCGGCACTCGTCCAATCCGCCAGCGCACGCCGCCAGGCACGCCCACTGCAGGTTCCAGGTAGTCTCCGCATCCATTGGATCCGTGAGTGGATCGGCGCGCAGCACCACATCCGAGGTGTACGACCCCACATAGTCCTCCCCTAGGCAGCCCTCTATCTCGATGTCTGACGGGCCTACCACCACCGTGATGGTATCGGTGGCATAGCGCCCGGGGTACGCCACGAGCTCAGCCGTGAGCTGGAACACATACTCGTTGTCATAAAGCAGGGTGCCGGAGGAGATGGTGAGAATTGGGGTGTTCATCGTCAGAGCAATGTCCGGGTCACTCTCAAAGTCGATGAGAGGTCCCTCGAGCTGCGTCCACGCGTAGGTCATCTCCTGGGACGCCATGTCTCCGCTGACGCACCCCGTATTTGGCTGCGACCCCTCGCCCTCGAGGCTCAGCATGCGGTCGGGCACGACATCCAGCGGGTTGGCGCCGAGGATACTTACGGACGGGTAAGGCCCGGTCTCCTTGGTCACGAAGCATTCCGCGGTGGAGGTCTCTCCGATGTAGTTCGTCACCCTCACAGTGAAGACGTAGTCCTCCCCGGCGGTCAGGTCATCCGATGCAAGGTAGATGCTGCTCTCGTTACTGTGCGCGTTCTGCTCGTTGAACGCAGTTTTGATGGCGGTCGTGTCCGCGCCATTCTCAACGGTGTATTCATACTTGAGCGCGCGTCCACCGCTGCCCGTGGAGTCGCCTGCGTCCAGGATCGCGGAATCGCAGACGGACACCGTCGGCGGAATCTCTAGCACCGCCACTGCTGCCACTGGATTCTCCGGCGCGCTCACCAGCTCCGAGCCGGTCACGAACCCGGAGGTTTGATGCTCGTCACGAATGACGTAGTCTTTGATGTGGAAGGAGTCTGCCGCGCTGTCGTCGGTCTTGCAGTTGATGGTCGCGCCGTTCCCCAGAAAAACGTTGAGGTATGAGAATTCCCTCTCCAGGGTGGTGCCCCAGGCACACACCGCATCGTCGCCGAGCAGCGGCAGAGTCACCGCATCCACCACTTCGGAGCAACTAAATTCTGAGGTGAGTCCACCGTGGTCGGTCTCCTCCGAGAAAGACACTTCAAGCGTCTGCAGCGAGTCAGAAAACTGCACTAAGGTAATGGTCGGGGGGGTCCGCCCCGCGAAGTACACGGACACAGGCGTGCCATCGCCCGCCGTTACCCCATCGATCTTAACATCGATCAAGTAGGTGCCCGGTACGTACGGTAGGTACGACACATTATACCACGCATAGTCGCCACCCTGCTCAGTCTGGGTGATGTTCAGGTTCCCGTTTGCCATGTAGTGGTCAAGGGGCACCACATCAATCTCAATTGTCAATGCTGCCTGCTCCGCATTAGCAGGCACTGGGTTCCCGTACTTGTCCATCTGCTCCACTGCAAATACCACCGTCTCCGTCGCGCTAGCCACCCCTGAGGAAACCCCGGTCCCTTGCAACACGGTGTGTGCGGGGTCCACAACCCCACCGTCAAAGGTGAGGTACTGCTGGCCCGTCTGTGTGGAGGTGACAGGGTGACTGACGCCGGTGCTCGTCTCCGACAGCTGCAGCTGGTATGTGCCTGCGTAGTATGCGCGGAAGCTGATTGTGTATGGCGATGAAGTTCCAGTGCTGGTGGAGGTCGTCGCCGACGCTTCGTCATTCGTAACCGGTGTAAGCTTCAGTACAAAGTCCAGTGGCGGTGTCAGGTGTATGTTCTCATACTCGTCCCTACCTGTGACTTCGAGGGTGTAGTCATCTCCGCATCGCAGAGTGGTCCCCCAGAGAGCCTCGTAGGTGGTCACATCAGGGTACAGGATGGAGTTCGTCGATTCGTACGCACCATTGTCCACTTTCGCCTCGGACGCTTCTGCCACCTCAGCGCCACTGAGGTACACCGTCACCAATGATGTCCCGGCGGTCTGCGCCGTATATGTTGCTTGGTACACGTTGGAGCCAACCGTCTGTGGGGCGTTCACAGCCCCGTACACAGTGACACCATACTCCGACTCTGACTGCGCCAGGTGCCTGATCCGGAGCGACTCCGGGGAGCTTTCTTGGGGCACCACGTGCACCGTGAATGACGCGGGGCCCGCCACGGCGTCATACACCGCGTCGTTGTCATATGCGTCCTTGGCATATATCTCAAACGTCGATTCCTCCCCAGCGACGGCGGACGTCAGCCCCGAGCCTGACACCGTGCTCTTGCTACTGTCCGGCTCGCCTGCCTGCACCGTGAACTGGATCTCTCCGTTCTTAATCGACTCCTGTGTGCCGGACTCCTCCAGGAACAGCTGAAGGTAGACATCGCCAGCCTTGGTGCCGCTCACGGAAACCTCGAAGCGGCCCTCGATCGTGCTCTGAGTGATGTCCACGGGCGCGCCCGCCTGTTCCACAATCAGGCTCACGCCATCTGGCACACTCGACATGTCCAGGCCTTCCGTGGACCGGAGCTGGACAAAGAAGTAGAAAGCCGCCCCTGCTGTGCCCTCGGCCTGCACAAGCGCGGTGGTCGTAGTCGTCGCATCTGTTGCGGGCTCTGAGGGGGTACTACTTTGCAGCGCCTCTGAGTTCGCTGCACTGAGCGTCAGCTCCGTGTCTGCTGGATAGACGGTGGTTTCTGCGGGATTGTCTGGCGGATTCTCCAATTCGCTGCCAACCGCTTCTCCCCCGAGCGTCACACCAATACTCACCCCGGTCGCGGTCTCGGGAGCTTGATATGTCACCTCATACGCACCCCCTCCGATGTACACTACGGTACCACTCTCTGTCACTGTCGTGCCGTCACTTAGGGTGAAGGTCACAGACACTTCAAACGCATCGTCGCCGACCAGCTCGGTGGTCAGTGGGTTACCGCCCGCGTCGTTTGATTGGATCGCAAACGTGCCTTGCTGCCCGGCAATGGCCCCAGGGTCGATGCCTGAGCCGTCGTACGTGCTCATTCCGGCAGACACCTCGCCTGCCACCAGCTCCGCCGTGTACAGCTGCTGCGACGTGTCCCGCACCTCCACGTCTTTGTATTCCAGCATCACATACATTCGTCCAACAACAGACGCCGTGAATTCAACGGTGTGGATGTACCCGCTGCCAGAGCTGTGCTTCTCAGTAGTGGTGGTGATCTCATCTCCTTGCAGCGTCACGAGGTCCCCCGTAGCTTCGGAGTACTGGTCGATGGTCAGACTTGCGAGGTCATCTTCCACCTCCCGCAGATTCCCATGCTCGTCGCGCACTTCCACAGTGAAGCTGCTCACCGCATACGCGCTGAACGCACCCGACTCATTCTCTGGCGGCACGCCCTGCACAGAGGTGGTGCTGGCATCAGCCGAGCCCCCGGTTACCCGCAGCTCCGCCGTGTACACCACCTCCTGCTGCGTTGAGGAGGACTCCAGCACCACCTGCATCGTGTACTCACCCGCCGCCTCCACCATGACCCTGCCGTCATATGCCCCATCCTCGGAGGGCAATGCCGCCAGCGTGGTCTCCGCCACCTGCCCACCAGTTGAGTTTGCCACGCTGAGCTGGAAGGTGAGGGTGGAGTCTGGCACTGTGTTGTTGTATTCGTCCTTCGCTGTGACCTTCACCTCAGTGTAGTGGCCGGCGGACACCTCGGGGAACCCGCTGCCCACCACATAGCAGTTCGCGGCGCTGACACTGCCAGGTGTCACCACACCGCCGGTGTTCTTCTCCACCTCCTCGCTTTCAAGCAGCACCAGCACCGTGAGGTCCTCCGTGGCCGTCGTCACCGTGTAGGCAGCACTATAATTTCCGGAGCCCAAGCTGCTGAAGGACCCGGATGCCCGTGTGGCCGTGCTGACCTGGATAACATACTGGAAGTCATCGTTGGTGGATTGCCTTGCATTGCCAAAGGCATCCCGCGCCTCCACGAATAGCTCCGCCAGGACCCCAGCCATCGAACCTGACCGCCCGCCGCCCGTCACCACGCACTGCGAGGCGTCGGCTCCTCCTGCCACCACGTGCACCGGGTACGCCCCCGCATTGTTGCCATCAATGTACTGCCCATTGCGCGACACTTGCACTAGGTAGTGCCCCACCGTCGTGAGCTGGTATGTCACTGTGTACTCCCCGTCATTATTGTCCACAATAGCGCTTGAGTCAACGGCAGTGGAAACCCCTGTAGGGTCTTGCTGCGCATCGCCAGCCAGCAGACAGGAAAAGAGGGCTCCACCCACCGTCACGAGGTTTCCTGCCGAGTCCTTGGTGATCACCGTGAAGCTGTAGGAGTCCCCGGCGGTGAGATCCGTGCTCGCCACCACCCCCGCCCCAGAGGCCACGCATTTCGCCGTGTCCACGGGCCCGGCCAAGACCTCCGTGCCCTCATACCCTTCCAGAACCAGGGTGTGCTCCGCTTGGTTCTCAGCTGACAGGATGATGGTGAGGTCGTACGTCCCGGTGGTTTCCAGTGTGTACGCGGCGAGGAGGCCGTTGAAGGATGTTGAGGACTGCCACGCCATTTGGATCTCACCCGACGAAACAGCACTGGACGATCGAGGCTTGAGCTCAAATCGCCCCTTAATGGTTTCATTATTGATGGAGATGGCATTGCCATACGAGTCCTTGAAGGACAGGCGGAATGACGCCTCCTCTGACACAGTGGCGCTCGTCAGCCCTTCGCCTGTTGTCTCAGTGTTCTCAAAGTCCACGGCGCCCACAGTTACAGTCACGGTGACGGTCTGCTCAAGGCTCAACTCAGCGCCATCTCGCAGCAGCACGGCGGCAACCTCATATGTGCCCACGCCTTCCCCGGTCACGTTGACATACATCCATACTCTGCAGGGGGAAGAGGCGCACTCCGGGTCAGAGTACACGCTCGTAGCCTTGGTCCCTCCCCGGTCCGCGGTCGCCTGATCACTCACCACAAAAGTGTCATACGCGTACAGCTCATACAGCTGGCGGTTGTCATACTCGTCAAAGGGCTCCACGGTCGCAATGATATACTCCCCGGAGATAACTGTGGTTGAGAGGGAGGGGGTGGCCTCCGTCCACACCCTGTCGCTGATAGACAAGATCGAGTGTGTGGCCGAAGTTGTCGCAGCATACACCTGCACCACATGCTTGTCGGGAAGCGCGGTGCCGTCCACTATCACCTCCAGAGTGTAGAGGTCGCTGGAAGTCGCCGTGTAGGCGCATCTAAACACATTCAGGTCGCTCACGTAAGTGGTACTATAAGTGTCCTGATACTTCAAATCGCTTGTATCCTGAAGTCGCAGCTCGAAAGTCACGTACTTGCTCGGTTCGGCTATCCATTCATCCGAGGGCGTGATCACCACGCCTTGCGCGTTCTTCACCGTCACGTCAAAACTCGCCTTCGCGCCTGCTACGGCGCCGACCAAGCCATCGCCCTCTGCGGAGCATTCGTCCGAGCTCACTTCGCCACCCGCCGCGTAGATGTTGAGGTAGAACGGAGTGTTCTGAACCCCACTTGTCACACCTTCCTCATCTGTATAAGAGATGGCCACCTCTAAGAGGTTGGAGGTTCCGAAGTCAAACGAGGTCAATGTGAAGCGGAAGAGGTAAGTCCCGGGGTCATCCTCGGAGCTAACTGCCGCATTGTCCCGGACACTGCTGTGGTCGAACGAGATACTCAGCCGCGCCGCCTGGTTCGAGTCTTGCACCTGCTGGCCATACGCGTCCTTCAAAGTCACCTCGAGATACGTCTCCTCATCCACCACCACGCCGGACATCGCGGGGCCGCCCACACTGCTCTGGCTTGCCACCGCGCTGCCCGCCTCCGCCTCCTTCACAAAGGGGCTCCCGGAGATCGCGGTGCCGGCGACGCTGATGTAGGTGGTCAGCGTGCCAATGTCCAGCGCTGTGAAGGTCACAGCATACTTCTTCGTGTAATCCACCCACTCCAGCTCAGTGTTCACGGGGGTCACCGTGGAGTCCACGAGGGACCCCTCGCGCAGCTCCATGCTCACACTGAACGAGCTCTCCATGCCGCCAGTGCTCATCGCGTTGCCGTAAGCGTCGCGCGCCTGAATGTACATCACCTGCTCCGCGTTGGCTGTTGCATTGGAGGTCGCGCCCGGGCCCTCCGCGGTCCAGGTGGAGTAGTCCGAGGTGACGGAGGATGCTGACAGCACCACCTGAATGAAGGTCTGCTCCCCCGTTGAGCTCACCCGGATGTACTCGCCGTTGAGCGCCACGCGGAGCAGGTACTCCCCGCTCACGGTGTTGCTCCACGTGGCGCGATACTCCCCTGCATCACCGTCCGCCGTGGCCACGTATGCCTCGTCCGCCTCAGATGGACCGCTGATGTACCAGTTGCCATCCGCGTCGCCCTCAGGGCTGAAGCCCCACACCACATTGGCGTATGGATCCTCCACCGCCACGTTACCCCAAGCGTCCTTCGCAATGATCTGCAGCGTGTGGCGCACCCCGGTCTCCCCGGTGGTGGAGATGTCGTCGGAGAAGTGCGTGCGGTTCGCCGATGGCGGCCCTGGCGAAACCGTGACCGAGTTGATCCCCGAGTCCGGGCCCACACCCTCGTAGGTTCCACTCTCGGTCACAAGGCTGACAATGATGGTGGTCGGAATGTCAGACACATTGTAGATAACATAGTGCACCTCATACACCGTGTCTTCCCCCGTCCCCACTACCTCCACTCTTGGGAACCCATCATCTGGCTTGTCGTCGGGGTCCATGCTCACATCGAAGTTCTCATCCGTCCGCAGCACATTAATTGGGTTACCGTCCTGGTCGAGGGGCTCAATGTAAAACACCCCCTCCAACCCAGCCTCGGCCGCTGATGCAGCTGTGCCATACATGTATGACTGCTCGGCGGAGCAACGTGCGGACCCAGCGCTCACTAAGTAGGGCGAATGCAGTTCATCCTCGAGTTCCTCGCTACCGCCAATGTGCTCACCGCCCATCGTAATACTGAGAAAGTAGTCCGCGCCGCCCGTCGGGTAGGTGATGGACGCCGTATAAGTTCCGTCATCGTGATCGACGTAATCGCCGTACACCCCAGGATCAGCGCCGTCAGGGAGCTGCTGCGCAGTAACTGCGAGCGACGCACCTCCCGTCGTCACTCTGTTTCCATACTGGTCATACGCCTGAATGAGGTACTCCGCTTTCTCGCCTGCGGCTGCTTGAGTCTGCAGCTCCGGCGAGGGGACTGGCAGAGTCTGCGCCGCCGCTGCAGAGTCTGGCGAGAAGGTGAGGTTCTGCGGACTGTTCGTAATCTCGCACTCGGTGACGTCCGGTGGGCAGAGCTCAACAGTCAAAACGTAGTCGCCGGCGTGCTCCACCGTGTACGTCACGTGAAACAGGCACTCCGTTGAGCTGTCCTCCGAGCGGCAGCTGTCATCGGGCACGCAATCGTTGCCTTCGTTATCAGTGGTGACTTTGTAGCTGGTCTGTACATCATCCTTGTAGTTTTGCAGTGTCATCTGTCAGGACACCTCCCCCTCACGCCCGCACGGGTCTATGAGCCACTGTCACATCCCCACATACAAGACATGGCAAGGTCTACTTGATGCGCCGCAGCCGGGTGTGGCAGGCACAGTGCCTCATACTGCGCCCCGCTCCTGGCCGCGCAAGCTTCTGAGTCGCGTTGCAGCATCTTTTCAGAGCACCTCACCTCCGCACACACATTCCGTGTCCTGGGCAACTCGGCATTTGATGGCGCCGGGCGGGCTCACCTGGCATTGCACATTGCCCACATCAGCGATGTATGTCAAGGAGTTCAAGGCGTCATCGCGTGGGTAGATGTCGAAGGTGTACGATCCAACGATGGCGTCACTCAGGCCCGGCCCTGCCATGCTTGTGGCGTCAGGGTCCAGCATCCCCTCATGCACCTCCACGGTATACTCCTCCTGGCCCTCCTCTGGCGGTACAGTTTCCCCATTGAAGGAAGCAGTAATGGTGTAGCTTGCAAGCTCCGTCAGGTCGAGCGTCGCCTCCCATTCTCCGGAAGTGACGTTCAGCACCGCATCTACATTCACAGTTGCCAGCCCCTCCGAGCTGGCTGACCCGCCAAAGTCATCCTCGGAAGCCGAGTACGGGTGCGAGCTGGGCCTGTTGGAGTACACCTGCACCCCAAACGCTCCCCATCCCCGTCCCAACCGCCACTCTCAACCCGCAGGTCACCCAGCCTCCCCCGCTGGGCCGCTGCACAGTGCTCCAAAGATGCCCGCCACTCCAAGCGACTCGACCACCGCCGGTCAGCGTCAGCTATGAAATCTGGCATGTAGAGCTCAGCCAGCGCGCCGTACCGTGGAGCAGCCGCGCAGCAGGGCAGGGTTGGGCGCACCTGCTCGTTGCCGAAGACGTCCCGCGCCACGATGATCACCTCCACGCCGTTGTCGGTGGATGCAGAGTCACTGTCTAGCACTGTCATGGACGATTGCCCCGCATTTGTAACATTTGGCCACACCGTCACATTCCCTGATACTCCCAACTGAGCCGAGATGTCCTGATATCCTTCGCCTCCTTCATCCTGGAATACCGCAAGGGTGTACGACCCTGCTGTGGACCGTGCATAGTAGGCGGTATATGTGCCAGCATCATCGCCCTCGTTGGCCACAACGTAGGTATCATCTGACCCGCCTGGGTCCACCTGCAGTGTAAAGGCGGTGAGGTCTTCGTACAGGCGCACTCCATCGCTGTCATGCGTGGCGATGACAAACTTCCCAGAGTAGTAAGACATCACATCCGCTGCGTCCGACTGTAACAGATGTCGGCGCTGAGACACCTCGCCGTTGGCGACCGCATTTGTGAGGCCATCTCCGCTGGCAGTGGTCTGGCGATAGTCGATGGCGCGCTCCTCCGTGGAGGACACCACCGTCACGATGCATCCCCCCCCATCCGTACTCACCTCCGGGCACCCGTTTGTAATAAGCTCTGAAGAAAGGTACACCTGCAGTATGGCCGTCTCGGCTTCCGCAGTGACTGTGTAGCTAACCTCGTACACTCCTTTACTAGCAAAGCTCGCCTCCTGGCGCGTGCCGTCGATGGTAGCGTAGAAGGCATCGGTGGTGCTGGAGGAAGGGTTGCCGTACTCATCGAAGGCCAGGATCCTCAAGGTGGCTGGGTACCCCACGACGCAGGCGCTGAGCCCGTCGCCTTGCAGCTCACTGTTGCTTGCACTCGTTGTGCTCGACTCAATCTCGTGGTAAAAGGGGCTCTCGTCGATGTGCACAAGGCCCTCCTCGGTCTGCAACTCCACATTCACCTGCACTTCTCCCTCATATTTGATCTGGTACATCACTGTGTACACGCCAGTGGAGTTACCAAATTCGATCTCGATGTCGGCAACGGTGTCCCCAGAGGCGACGGCCGAGTTGTCCGTACTCAGGAAGATCATCTCCACGGACGGCTGCGCGTCCGTCACGACCACGTTACCAAACGCATCCCTCACCTCCAACTGGAAGGTGCTATTTTGGCCTGCGACGCAGGCGATGGGCACCGTCTCCGTCAGAACCGCGGACTCCTCCGGGTCTGGCGTGGAGGGGACCACCACCACCGTCGACGCTGCCAATGGCGAATCAACATACGCAGTGAGCACATCCAGCGCGTACGTCCCGGCCACGGTGGCCAAGTACTCAAAAGACACCTCCGCCACAGCATCCTCCACTTGCATGTCACCTACCCCCGACGGCCAGCTGCCAGTCAGCTCCACAGCGTCATCCGTCTCCAGGATCAAGGTGAGCGACACCGGGTCTGCCGAGGAGGAATCCTCCACCGGATTGCTGTACTTGTCGCGCAGCTCCAGCCTGATCACGCCCGTCTCTGCCGCGGTGTGACTCGCCGCCTCCAGCAGCACTGTCTGCGCTGGGTCCACCTCCCCAGGGTGCACCTCCTCCTCCCAGGTGAGCGTCTCAGGCTCGAGGCTGGTGGCAGCCCAGACATCCAGCTCAACATTCCACGACCCGGCAGTTGTCACCGTGTAGGTCACCTGGTAGGTCTGGGTCTCCGGGTCCCAGTAGGCCAGCACGGTGCATGCGGGGGTGCATACGTACGTGTCATCGCCGTCATTCTGCTGGTAAGTGTTGTTGTACGTCTCCCCGGATCCATGGTATGTCTGCGTGATGTGCACTTCCACCACCATACCAATGTCCCCCGTGGCGCGGTTGCCGTACTCATCGTACGGGACCACATTCAACGTCACCGGCTCGCCGGCGGTCCTTTCCTCCACCGAGTCCTCCTCGGGCAAATATGCTGCCGAGCCCTCCAATGAGACCGATGCGTCGATAGAGGAGCTCGACACGCTCGTGGATGTGTTGAGGTAGATGGGGCTCCCTTTGATCTCTTCCCCCCCCACAGTGGCCGTCACAGTCACCTCATCCCCGGCGCGCGTCAAGTTGGCGGAGGCGGCAATGTAGGTGCTGTCATCTGACAGAGCGAGGGTTCTGCTAAGGGTCCCATCGTAGGCGCTCGTGTACATCACACTGAGTCCACTTTCGCTCCAGTCCGTTACCACGTTGCCGAGCTCGTCGGTCAGATGCACCTCGCAGGTCACTAGCGTGCCCGCAGCGATGTTCTTGGTCTCAGACGGCGCGACGATTGTCGCGTTTAACTGTCCTGTAGCATCTGCCTCGATGCTGAACGCATGCGGGCTGGCGGTTACGGCATCCCCTGTCAGCGTGGCCACCACTTCATAGCTCCCAGTCTGCTGCAGCTCCTCCCCAGATACCCGGATCAGCCGGATGCCTTGCGAGTCCACCGATCCGACCGTGAGAGCACTGGAATAACGGCCTGAGTCGGAGGGTGGGTTAAGTGTCGCCACAAACTCAGTTTCACTGGAAAATTCTTTATTTGTGTCCGTCTGCTTGAGCTGAAACACGAGCTCCTCGCCCGCCGTCCCGGTGGTTTCCCCCGACAGCATGAAGTACTCTGCATCGGTGTCCGGGAGGTCCGCCACCATCACTGTTGAAGACCCTTGCGACACCTCCGCCCCACTGACCAGCACTTTGATCACCACCGTGTCTGCATACTCCCCTTTGAAGCTTGCGTTATAGTGGCCGGGGTTGCCGGTCTGGTCCACCACGGTGGTCACCTCCGCCGCCCCAGACCCGGTTGTGTCTCCAACCACCGAGAGTGTGAAATAGTCAGATTGACCGGTGATACCAATGGCATTGCCATATGAATCGATGGCAGAGATGTACACTATCACCCATTCCCCGATGTCAGCGCTCGACTGAAGCTCATGGTACGTGGACAAGGTGCTCGGGACGCTCGGGTCCAGAGTGAACTCTTCAAACCCAATTTCCCCTTCCCCTTCCGATTCGCTCAGCAGCAGCAGCGCCGTGAAGTTATGTGCACCCGTCGTTCCCTGCTCAAACTCCAGGTCGAAGCGCCCAGTGCTTGGATTGCTCCATGTGCTTGTGTCGTACGTGGTGTACCCAGAGGGAGCCCCGAGTATCCCGGACACCGTGCCAGTGGAAGAGGGGTTGCCATACCGGTCATACGCGTGCACGGTGAACTCAATCATACCCACGGTTTCAACCTGTGTGGCTTCCAGGTAGGTGAACAGAGTCACGCCTTCTTGCGCACCGTCCTGCAGCACAATCTCCGCTGCGGACACCTCCATTGTGTATGAACCCTGCGAGTTTATGGAGATGTTGTGCACACGCACCGCTAGGGCGTACTCCGTATCGGAGACTGTTGGGGCAGAGTAGCTAATTGTGTAGGTGCCGTCGCCGTTGTCAGTCACCTCCGGACTCCAGGCATCCACCGTTGGGGAAAGGGACAGAGTGATCGCGTCCGCTTCGCCGCCGACACTGATCCGCTGGCTCCCGGAGTCGTAGCCCACGAGCGTGAACTGCTGCGCGCTGCCTGCCACTACTGGGGTGTTCGACCAAGGGTCGCCCGATTCAATTTGCGAATGGTGGGCGATTTCGCCCACCACCACCTTCACAGTATATTCCGCAATGCCGCCGACGGCCTCGCCATCCATCGTCATCGTCACAGTAAAAGTGCCAGTCTCCAAAGCTTTGAACCCCACAGTGTAGGTCCCATCGCTGTTGTCGATGTACTGAGTACCCTCCTCGATCCACTCCATCTTGTCCGCAGGCTGCACATCCACGACAAAAGTCCCGAGGGGCCCAGAGCTCATGGGCTCCCCCTCCGTGTCGTACCACTTCACTCCAAAGGGCACATCACCAACAACGTACGAATCGTACTTCCCAGTTTCTCTGTCATAGGCACAACTCCACATCTCCACCACGTCGGAGAATCCACACAGCTCCACCACTTTGGACGCGCTTGCGTCTACCACCACTTGCTTCACTGCAATCACCTTCGGGTAGTCTCCGAAGTCCCCGAGATTTGCCCCGATGTGAGCGCCGCTGGATTTCTCCCACACCTTGAAGCTATAATCGCCGCCCGCGGTGATGGTGAATGTCACCTCGTATTCCCCGCTGTCTTGTTGCTCCGTCTCGGTCGCAACCTCCGATGAATCGGTACATTCGGCTACGCTACTCCTTCCTTCCTGAGTACTTCCAGGACAGATCTGCACGACTATCTCATCAGCAGTCAGGCTGCGATCCTCACCCGTCACCAGGTTGCCGTACGCATCATAGCCGTAGATGATAAACTTGGAAGATCCTGTCTCGACACTTGCCGGAAAGCTCCAGTTGCTCATGGCCATACTCATGTCCCCGTACTTCACCTCATAAACCCGCTGATAATCGATCGTCAACCATGCGGTCTCATCCTCATCCGCGTCCACCACGCCAACTGTCACCGTGTATCTGGCTGCCATGGTGACATCCAGCGTGAACACTGTGTCTGTGGCTCCACTGGAGTTAACCCGAGTCAAGGGTGTTCCAGGCCCGTCCACCTGCTCCTCCCCGACGCTGTAGGTCAGGTGCGGTTGGAAGGACACCGATGACAGCGACCCAGCTTCTGTCCCGGAGTTTTCTTCCGTCCACTCCTCCTCTCTGAATTCGATGGTCCAGGTCGTGCTGCTAGTGCCAGCATACACCACATCATCGGTCGCTACCTGCGGCGCCACACGGCAGAGTTCCGTCGTTAATGGGACCCTCGAAAGGCTTCAATCTGGATCAATCTGAGAGTATTGGGGTGCGGGCAGCTCCGACTCTAAATCCCCACACGCCCCAGGGCCCAACGCCCCACAGGATACCAAGTATTTATCCCGCACAAACCCCCCAGCCGTCATGCACCCCACAAATAACAGCCCCCGAAGCATCTATCCCACAACAACTCTCCAGCCCCCATGCGCCCCACTCCCTGTTCCAATTGCAGCACTCAATCAGCACCAACTCTATCCCTACGTCCTTGAAGCTGGGCGAGGCCAGCTGTCAAAGTGCCCCTCACTGGCTGCTTGGATGGATCCTGGCAGCACGCACCTGCAGTTCAAAGAATGGCGCCATGTCGCTCTGGCTGAGGCGATCCACTGTGATCATGTAGTCGGTCTGGGACCCATCCTCAGCAGTGACTCTGACATACACCAAATTATTCCCTGTATCCAGGTTCAACACATAGCTCTCCACGCCCTCCGCCACCACAGCGTTGCCCTCCACTACTGCAGCGGTGGCGGGCGAGGGGACCTCAAAATTCACCGTGGCATGCTCTACGCCCGGCTCCACCGTCACCTCATATGAAATCACCGTGCTGTCATACACCAACGTGTTCACCCCACCATCCGGTACCACCTCCAAGGAAGTTAGCGAGGACACCGAGCTACTCGTCTTAGTCTCCCGTACAGCTGAAATAATATACGTCGTCACCACGTCTTCATCTTCCCACAATTTGACCTTGATCGTGTTGTCTCCCACTTCGAGAGGTTCTAGGAGTACTGCTACGCCGTTAGTACAGACCACTTCGATGCTATTCAAGGTGCATACCATCGTGGCAAGTGTGCTCTCGGTTGTCACCGTCATCGTGATTGCATCCACGTCGTTCGCCACTGTGACCGAATAAGACAATGTCTCTTCCGAGAACAGGGGCTCCAGCTGGGTGTCCACAAAAGTGATGTTCGAGGAGTAGACCCGCCCTTGGCGCGACAGCGTGAAGGTGTACCCATTCGTTGCCGCATTGCTATCTGTCACAATCACGTTCACATCTGATGTCCCTATCGGCACATCGTTCCTACACACAACTTCCCCGGCAGTGTATGCCACATAAGTATTCCCCTCACCGTCACCAAACCCTTGCACCGTGAGGCTGTAGTCTGCACTCTCCGTGGAGAACGTAAAGCACGCCGAATCCGAATCGGTGGGTACTGACACTGTGTATGAGGCGACTTCGCCCTCAAAGTCGGGTGTGGAGGACAGGGTGATGTCGAACTCATCTTTCGCAGTGTACCCTGAGAGCATCGGGGGTGACAAATAAGACACCCGCAGGACATAGTCGTAGTACCCCTCAGTGCCCGTCACGCGTACCCGAGTATCCGTGGACAAACTCACAGCTACCTCCACGCTGTCTCCGGAGCTCACGTCGGCGGTGGAGGCTATAGAGACAAAGTCGTCGGTGGAGGTCTCTACCGTGATGGTGTCGGTGCTGTCTGTTGCAGTGCTGGGGGTCACGGTGAGGGTAGTTACCCCCTCCTCGAGGTACACTGAATAACTTTGCACGAAGGGGTCGAATGCAGGAGAGAGCGTGCCGGAGGTCGTGAGGCTTTCCAGCTTCGGAAGGTAGTTTCGCTTGACCTCTATGGAATAGGTCGCGCTCGCCCCGCCATATGAGCTTGCTGTCGTCACCTTGACGACAAAGGTATTCATGCCCTCCACCACTGAATACGTCGACGATTCACCCTCGGTCATGCTCGTCTCCGTCTCCGTCTCCTGGATACTACTGCCCTCCGGGCTTGCCGTCGCCGTGATGGACACTTGCTCCACCGTGGCAGCCACCTGCGGCAATGTTACAGCGCCGCTTAAGCTTCACAGATGGCGCAGCATCCACTGCCAAGAGCGAGAGCACAGCCCCTGACATCGCGAAATGCAGAAGCCTATGCCAGGTGTCACTGCCAAGAGCGAGAGCACAGCCCCTGACATCGCGAAATGCAGAAGCTTATGCCAGGTGTCACTGCCAAGCGCGGAGCACAGCCCCTGACATCGCGAAATGCAGAAGCCTATGCCAGGTGTCACTGCCAAGAGCGAGAGCACAGCCCCTGACATCGCGAAATGCAGAAGCCTATGCCAGGTGTCACTGCCAGGGGTGAGAGAACAGCCCCTCCCAAAAACCAATTTCAGAGAGATTCCGCATGGCAGCAGTGTTCTCGGGAAAAGCAAGCCGCCTTGTCCTGCCAAAGCCAAGCACATGAAGCTCCGCCAATGAAAGGGCGGAGTGGAAAGAGAAGTTGATGCTCATGACAAGTGTGTGAAGAGTGCATGCCCTCCACCAAGTGGCTCTTAAGTGTCCAAGTGCAGGGTTATTTTAAGGCTACAAACCATGATATGATACCAAAGATGTACGGTGAAACATGAGGTGCTGGGCGCGGTCATGAGGAGGCAAGCTTTGCCGCGATGGTTTGAATGGACAGGCAGCGCAGTCACAGCAGCGCTCAGGTGGCTCAGTCAGTTTTACCGATCACGCGAGTAACAGCTACTGGGCGGGATTGGCCATCATTGAGAAAGAAAATAGGGAGGAGCATAGCGGGGTTTATGGAAATTGAGGTCTGACCTCTACATAGTAGTTGTAATTCGCCGAGTCAAACTGGCTCTCTAGCAAGTCATTCCCATCACCCACTGTAAGCAACAAGGCTGTCAGAATTGCTTCGTACTCACGAAGCGTCTCCAGCGTGTAATTCGTCACCAGCATGTTTGCTTGGTCAATGGCTGAGATGGTGTTGATGTTGGTGCCCTCCGGGATCGCCAGGCCATAAGGACTCGAACCGTCATTCCCCACCACAACGCCGTTAATCTGCACCGTGTATCCCATCTCTTGATCCACGGTGGTGTACACATTGATCTCCGAGGAGCTGGAACCCAGTGTGAGATAGTATGCGTAAACCTCGGACTCGAACGAGGGCGTGAACGTGCCCTCCGATATTGTCAGATCCGTCAATCGTGGTGGGGGATCCACGGTCAGCACCAAGGAATATGCAACAGTCCCAGTATCACCGCCAAGCTCCACCGTCACGGTGTTCGACCCCTCCGCCACTTGGATCACGATCCCTTCACCGGACTGTGCCAAATCCCCGTTGATGAGCAGCGTGTTGATGGAGATGCTGCCGACTGTGGCAGTGACAGTCGTGAAGCTCACACCACAGGCCGCTGTGGCAGTGTATGAGAAGGTGTCTCGCACAAACTCTTGATCCAGGGTCCCAGGGTTCAGGTCCAAATCATTCAGATACGGGAGCATGGCACGGGTCACCGTGAGGTTGTAGGTGGTAGTGGTGGTTCCATCCAGGCCTGTCACCACAATGAGAATGCTGTATGCGGACCCCTCCGGGAGTGCAACATTCACCGTTTCACCACTCTGGACTTCACTGTTGCCATCAACCGTGAGCTGAGTGGACGCAGTTTCCGGGTCCACGTCAGCTGTGACACCGAGCACATCGGTGTTCCCAGACACGGAGATGGTGTAAGCCAGCGTGTCGGCTTCAAACGTCAGGGTCTCGGGATCAGTCGTTAGAGCACTGAGCTTCGGGACTTGAGGACGGGTCACAGTCACCTCGTACGTTACCTCGTGCCCGTCGTACACCACGGAGGCAGTGAGCGAGATGTAGATAATGTTGCCTGCGCCAAGGTAAATGTCGATGTCTCGCTCGCCGGTGGCTTTCCCATCTTCCTGAGAGAGCTCAACTGCAATGTGGTCGCCTGACGTCCCAATTGTCATGGCAGCGTTCGAGTGGAACGTGGTGTCATATGATGCCACCACCGAGATGACTTCGTCAGAAGTGGACACCGACAAAGTGTAGGTGAGTCTGTCTGAAGAGAAGGGCGGTGTGAGAGTCCACTCCGCAGTCGACGTGTTCATCTTGAGGTCCGTCAGGGTGATGGCGGGAGGGGGTTGTGGAGGTGGGCGGGCAATGGAGGTGGGCTCGGCACATCTGGAGGGTGCCGGAGGAGGACTAGAGAGGGTGGGCGCAGTGGTGGTCATGGGAGGGGGTGGCGGGATGGAAATGCAGGTGGGGGGAATGGTGGAGGGGGGCTGCGCCATCCAAAAGAACTACCCCCAAACCAGTTCAGAAAGTTGTGACAGTGGAAATTGCTGACGCGCAACAAGGCCTTTAATCCAATCACTAACATGCTCACCGCGCCCACCCCATCCAGATCCCCGGCGCGTGCCACGTGGCCTCCCATCTGGCAGCATGCTTTTCAGGCAAATGCATGTGCAAGATATCATTGTGGATGGCGGGCATCACCTGGGGAGTGGAGGAGGAGATGGAGGCGGGCACGGGGGAGGGGGCCTAGGTGGAGGAGGTGGAGAAGATGGTGAAGGGGGTGGGGAGAAGGTGGAGGAGGTTCAGATGGTGGCACAGGAATTGAGGAGGAGACGGTGGCGGGGGCGGGGAGGGTGGAGGAGCTGGAGGGCGGGGAGGGGGGCTCGGAGGGTGGTGGTGAAGGGGGCGCGACGGAGGAGGTGGGGAGATGGGTTCGGAGGAGGCAATGGTGGCGGTGAGGGAGGCGGGGATGGGGTGGCACGGTGGAGGTGAGGGAGGGGGTGGGGGAGAGGGAACACAGGGGAGGCGGAGGGGGGGGGTGGGGAGGCGGGGGAGGCGCGGAACTGGCGGCGGATTCGGTGCAGGGGTGGCGGTGGCTAGGTGACGGAGGTGGTGGTGAGGGAGATGGAGGCGGGGGAGCAGTTACATACAGTGTCACCGCACTCTCAGTTTGACAGGTAAGGTCAGTGCTGCCGTAGGACGAGCTAGCGCTGTCGGAATAAAAGTAAGTTAAGACGCTACTGCAGTCACTCAATAGGCCCGATGTCAGAGACTCTGCTGCAGAGTACTGGCCAGCTGGGAAGAACGTGGTGGATGGCACAAACAAGCTGCCGTCATACATGCTCCCGATAACTGTGTCAGATGCTGCAAGAATTTGCTGCCCGACTGCGCTATTGACATAGTTTGCGAAGGACTGCTTGAAATCATTCTCGAAACTTGTAGCAAAAGTGCTGTCCGTCGTGAAACTTGATAATGAAAGACTAGCAAAACTGATTAACGCTTCCACTCCTGGAGTCCCTGTGGAGCTTGAGGGCGCAGATGTAAGGGCGATCGTTGGGACGGCCGATGTTGGGGAAGCTGAGGTGGGTGGCACCGTGGTCACGGTGGGGGAGGTTGATGTGGGGGAAGCTGACGTGGGGGGGACTGTAGTGGGTGGCACCGTGGTGGGGAGGCTGATGTGGGGAGGCCGTTGCGGAAACTGTGGGGAGGCCGTTTGCGGGGGAGCTTGTGGGGGACGCTGATGTGGGGGAAGACGAGGGGGAGGCTGTGGGGGTGGCCGTGGGATGGGTCGACGTAGGTGAGCCAGTGATGGGAGATCCAGTGGGGATTTGAGGTGGGGGAAAGTGTGCTTGGTGAGGAGGTGGGCGCAACGGTTGTTGGAGAAACGACGTTAGTGACAATGTTGTGGGGAGAAGGTGGTGGGGGAGAAGGTGGTGGGGGAAGTGGAGCGCATTAGTGGTGGGGATAAAGTTGTAGGGCTCGTTGAGGGTGATACAGTGGTTGGTGCGCCTGTCGGTGAAGCCGTCGTTGGATGGGCGGTTGTGGGAGTAAAACTTGGTGCACCACTGGTGGGCGATGAAGTGGTGGGGGTCGCTGATGGTGCAGCAGTGGGGGTAGAGCTGGGTGCAGAGGTGATTGGGGAACTTGTTATCGGGGAACTTGTTATGGATGCTGTCGGGGCGCTTGTGGTCCCAAGCAATTCAAATGTGGTGAACGCCTTATACGAGCTCTGGTACTGCTGCGTGCTCCCCTGAAATGCCCACACCCGTTCATTTGCGGACGCCCCCTCGGAGTCGTATGTCTTCACGATCGCCACAAACCCCACCGCCGACTCCGCTACGAAGGAGTTGCCATTCGACGTCGGCCCAGTTGCACTAGCACTGTACACTCCAGAGCTCGGTCCGGACGCCGTCACCAGCACGCCGTCATCCGATGAGCTCACATAGGTCCCCACACTCCATTGCATCTGCAAATTGTCGCCCGTCACGCCAATCTCAAACTGCACCACCGTGGTGTCCGACACCACCGCATTGTCCTTGCCATAAATGGGGACGCTGAATGACAGCACTCCGGTAGGTTCTGTATTCTCAACCACGGCAGCATCCACCTCGGCTTGGCTGCTCAGCTTCATCCACCGATAAAAGTTGGCATACACATAATTTGAGTAAACAATATCCTGGGTGTGAGGGCAGGGAGTGCCGTACGTCCACCCCTGAGGGCACTTGCTTGTGTCATCCGGAGCTGTCAGAAAATCCAAGGTTGGGTCGAACTGCTGCCGCTGGAAGGTGGTCAAGCTCGTGGGGTCCGTGTAGCCGCTAGATCCTGCCACCCAATTCTTAAGCGCCTGCACATCGAAGGTGTCGAAATAGCCATCCCGGTTGACATCCCCAAGAACGTCGCTCGCTTGTGTTGGGGATGTTGCTGGGGAGACTGTGGGGGAGGTGGTGGGGTAGTGGAGGCCATTCGTGGTGGGAGGAAATGGAGGGCACGTTGGTGGTGGGGGAAGTGGAGGGCACATTAGTGGTGGGAGAGGCGGGGGTGTGGGGTGGGTCGTGGGTGATGTGGAGGTTGGCGCGCCCGTCGGCGGAGCCGTTGTTGGATGGACGGTAGTGGGACTAACAGTTGGCACGGCAGTGGTGGGCGGACTCGTGGGTGAATTGTGTGGAGGGGATACAGTGGAAGGGGAGACCGTGGGGAGGTCGATGTGGAAACCGTGGGGAGAGGTCGATGTGGGGGGGCGATGCGTTGTGGGAGAGACTGTGGGGAAGGTCGACGTGGGGGCCGTGGGGGAGGTTGATGTGAGACAAGGAGGGAGGCTGTGGGGGTGGCCGTGGGGTGGCTCGACGTGGGTGAGCCAGTGCTGGGAGATCCAGTGAAGCTGTGGGGTAGCTGTGGGAGAGACTGTGGGGGGAGGTCGACGTGGGTGAGCCAGTGCTGGGAGATCCAGTGGGAGAAGCTGTGGGGTTAGCTGTGGGAGAGACTGTGGGGAGGTCGCGTGGGGAGACCGTGGGGGAGGCCGATGTGAGACCGCGAGGGAGGCTGTGGGGGTGGCCGTGGGATGGCTCGACGTGGGTGAGCCAGTGTAGGGTTCCAGTGGGAGAAGCTGTGGGGGAAGCCGTGGGAGGTCGGCGTGGGGAGACTGTGGGGATGGCCGTTGTGGGGGAGGTTGTGGGGGAGGCCGATGTGGGGGACAACGAGGGAGCTGTGGGGGTGGCCGTGGGATGGCTCGACGTGGGTGAGCCAGTTACATGGGTGATCCAGTGGGAGATCAGTGGGGTAGCTGTTATGGGGGAGAGGGTGGTGGGGGTGGCAGAGGGCGCATTCGTGGTGGGAGAAATGGAGGGCACGTTGGTGGTGGGGGAAGTGGAGGGCACATTAGTGGTGGGAGGCGAAGTTGTGGGGGTCGTCGTGGGTGATGTGGAAGTTGGCGCGCCCGTCGGCGAAACCGTTGTTAGATGGACGGTAGTGGGACTAACAGTTGGCACGGCAGTGGTGGGCGGACTCGTGGGTGGTGTGGTGGAGGGGGATACAGTGGAAGGGGAGACCGTGGGGGAGGTCGATGTGGGGGAAACTGATGTTGGATGGACAGTAGTGGTCTGCAGCAAATGGCGCCGCGCTCTGCGGGCATCGAGCTCCCTCTGCTGCTGCGCAAGTGCGTTCGCCAACCGACTTTCATAGGCAGAAAGTATCTCAACTTCAAGGAGCTGTCGCCGCCGCGAGCTTGATAACTCATGTGTGCCTTGCCCGGCAGCGATGGCAACCTGGTTCCCTAGTGCATTGGATATCTCTGAGCTCGTGTCCGACGTCTGCAGGCCCTGTATCGTCCCAACTATCGGGCTCAGCGTGCTCGCTCCAGACTGAACTTGCAGAGTCACCGTGGCCACGGTGACCAAGCCCGACTTAGTTGTCGAGATCTCGGTTCCCGTGATCAGCACCTGAGTTGGGGGATCGTTAATCGTGCACGAGAATGTGTAGTCCGCCCAGTCACTCCCCACGCTGCACGCAGTTACCTTCACATCCGTGTCCACAATTGTCAACAAGATGTCGTACAGATTCAGAGTATTCAAGCCCGTCTCTATCTGAACCGGGACTGAGAATGTCCCGCCCACAGCTGTCGACGTGAACTGCACCCCGTCGTTCAACCCCAGGTCCACATCGTTGGTCGCGGGCCTTAAGTTCGCGTACACGTCCACCGTGCCGCTTACCAGATCCGTGATGTCAGACGTGCTGCACGTTGACGTGGCCGTTAGCACCACTGCCTGGTAATGATTATCCAGCAGGGTTGCCACACCTGCAGTCGTCACGGATATCTTATCCGTGGTACCGCTCGTGAAGGTGGCATACTCGGTGCCTGCCACCCAGCTGGACTGGGTTCCACCCACAATGTCTGTGAACTGCGTGCCGTCACTGAACACAGCCGTCACGCTCAGCGTCTTCGTGCTGTCTTTCACCGCATAAAAAGTAGTAGGGAAGTTAGAACCACTCCAAGAGGTGGTGTGGGTGAGCGATGTCACGCTCACGCGGTTGCTCTCCACCGTGTACGTAAATGCCGTGGAAGCCACTGAGTAGTATGTCGCTGTCACACCATAACTGCCGTCAGCGCTTGCTACCACTCTGCCGTTGCTTGCTGTCACGCTCAGACCTGAGGTTTGGGATATTGCATAGCTCGACTCTGAGGTCACGTCATGTGTGGTATCGTCTGACAGCGTGGCAGTGGCCGTCAACACTGCCCTCTGATACGTGCTTGTGCACTGCACCAAGCTCAAAACACTTTCAGTGAAGCTGCTACTGCCACTGTAAGTGGGATACGGGTTGGAGCTCAGAGCCACTGATGAAGTCCCTATCACAGTCACAGTCGTCGTTGCGGTAATGCTGCTGGCATACGTTGGGAAGGACACCTCAATCGTTGCCGACCCGAAGTCTGTTGTCCCATCTATGACTGAGGCCGTCACCGACGATGTGCCCACGGTGACCTCTACCAGGGCACCTCCAGACGTCAAGGTGTATGTAGAACGGGAATCAAGCGTGAAGTCTTTTGAAGTGCCGTCATCAAAAGTCATCGTCACAGTGAGTGTACTGGACGTCGCAGTATTGATCGGGTTGTTTGCAGCTCCGTCAGATGATCTTGAAATCTTAGTAGGCTGCAAACACAGGGCACGCCACCTTTCCAGTCAATTCCACACTCTCTGTCACCAACCAAGTATCTACAACCTTGCAAAGCAACTGAAGAGAGCACCTTACTTCAGCAGAGACTTCCTCTGCATGTTAGCTTAACAAAGTCACGTGCTGCACATCCAAAACTCACCGATGCAGTGATGGTTGCACTCGTCGGTGTGGCCAATGCCACAGTTACTCCTCCAAATCCAGAAGCGATTGTTGTTGAATCACACGAGTCTGTCCATGTCGCTGTAAGCAGCTGCTGAGAGTCGGCATCTCCTGCACTTTCTGGCACTGTTCCCTTGAAGTCTGCGCTTCCAACACTTTCTGTTGATACTGTCAGCGATGAACTGTAAGAAGAGCTCACTGTGACGCCTGACCCATCCGCTGAGGGCACCTCCTGCCAGTACCCGTCGCTGAAATGTGCAAACACATAAATCGGACCACTGTGTCCCTCCGCATTCAATGACTGCACAAAAGTCGTCTGCGCTGTGAAAGCAGTGCTGGGAGCGAGGCTGACCGATGAGTCCACCCCACTCCATGACGCCCCAGTAATCAATACCGCACTCAGCACCGACACGGTAACTGCCGTGTCCGTCACCGTGACACTCGTACTGGCAGACAGCCCGCTTGCCCCACCAGAGATGGACACTGTTGCAGTCCCCACCGCTATACCCGTGGCTGTTGTTCCAGACACTGAAGCAACCCCACTATCACTGGATTCAAACGACACCAGGCATGTCACATCTATGTTGGCCACGGAGGTCAAATCACTTCCGCCCCATGTTGCAGTGGCCGCCAGCTCAGTTCCCTGATACAATGAGCTGGAGCAGCTCGAAGCTTGCTTCGCCCCCGTCACCGCGTTCAGCTCCGCATCATCCGCTGTCACCGTTATGGATGATGGAAACCATACCCGGAATGGCACACTTGTGCTGTAGGCACCATCTGTCACGCTGACAGATAAGCTACTTGCACCTGCACTCTGTGAGCTCGTCAGCAGCATGTCGCAGCTGCTTAGTGTGGCCACAGTAGCATCCGCCAGCCCCGAGCACGTCGCGGCGGTTGTGGTCGTGTCACTCTCTCCGTATTTGTTATACACTCTCTTAACCGTGATGCTGCTCGTCACATCCGTTCCATCAAGGTACGCAGTGTTAAAAAGCTCAGCCTGCGCAGCGTATGCATAGATTCCCACCTGTGCGAGCTCTGTCACCGTCAGCTGGCCCTGCGTTTGAGCTCCTCCCTGTGCATCATTCACCTGCCCTGTCTTCTGCGATGCAAACTCCACGTTGGCAGTAGTCACCATGGAATAAGCACTCAAGCTCAACACATTGCTGGATGCGCCAACGGTCGCCGACGATACCACAGAGAACGTCACCGTGAACAGCGTCACAGCAGTTCCAGTCACTTCCGCATCTGTCGTCGAAGACGACAGCCCAGATACCACGACGTTGACCACGCCGTCAGTGCCAGAGTTCACTGTGGGGGAAGTATACTTCGAATCTCCAGATAAGCTGCTGAACGTCAGTATGCTGCTTGTGTAATACACAATCGCATTGAATGAGCCCAGCACATATTCTGTGCCGCCACTGGTTGTGGTCCGCGCCGACACCTGCACTCCAGCAACGGCCCGGCCGAGCACAGTCACTCCCCGGTCCCAGCTTCCCGGACACTGCCCATATGCGCAATCCATGCACCTGTGCCGCCACCGCCACCCAAATACCTGCAGCGCCTCACACTGTGATACTTCAGTGGGCGCACCTGAGAGGTGAAGGAGTCCCCGCCAAAGCGTGGGCTGTAGGGCATCGTGATCACCATATTCGGCTCGGAGAGAGCTGTATAGGAAGCCTGCATTCACACATCCTCCCTCACACCTCACCACAATCAGCATCAAAAGCATCACTGCCTCAGCCCCTCCCACCCGTATGCTCGCGTCTCACTCCTCAGATCCTCTCCAACAACCACACCACTACATATCCCCATGCGCGCCCCCTGGGCATCAGCACCGGCCTCCCAAAGCCTCCCACAATCCTTCTATACATCATGCCGCCCACGTAATGTCACTCCTCATGAGCAAGTCAGGGCGCTTCTCACCTTTGCTCCCAGAGTCAGTGTCGGAGAGGAGCTTTCCGCGACCACAGCGTCGCTATACAACACTTGTACCTGCCATAGCACGTGCCATCAAACATCAGCAACCAGCCAGCCATTTGGCATGTTCAGTCCCAGCATAATGCGCTATCACCCTCCTCCATTTCCCCCCACCTTCTCAGCCCCCACGTACCTTCACTGATCCAGTCACGTCGCCTGAGGTGCTGAACTCTGAGGATAGCCCATTAGACGTGTACGAGCAGGTTGCTGCTCCAGTGGAAGAGCTCGGAGACGAACAGGCTGAGGACAGAGAGGTGCTGCCAGCTGTCATCACCAAGTTGACTGTGATCCCACTCGTCGTCACCTGCACCTCACCATCAGACCAGAGACGGGCATGAGCAAATGACACACAGAGTAATGCCCTCGGCCCTCGCGTCACGCCTCACCAGAACGAACCTTCCTGGCAGTCCGCTCAACATTCCGCATGACGACGTCCCTTTCCCGATACCTCGTCTGCCTCTGCGCATGCTTGCCAAGTGTCCCGTGTGTGCTGCAGCAATAACCATGGTGGAAGCTTCCTTCCAGGCCCAGGCCCCTGCACAGGGGCAATGTAGCAGCAGATCAGCGTCGGGTATTCACCTGGGGCCGGCCGTCTTCATCACGCACGTAGTACTGCGCACTTATATAATAGCTATCAACATAAATGGTGCTCGCGCGCAGCAGCAGAGAGATGGACGCAGCTTGCTTGGTGGCAGTGGTAAACGCTGGGCTCTGGTCAGTGCTGAAACTGCTGTCCAGCCCCCCGCCTGCACAGCTCGTGCCCCCAATGTACACCTCCACATTGCCTGCCACACCCATACCCCCACTCACTTCTCAAGCCCAAAAGTGTGCAGTGCCATCACACATCCTGACGTGGCAACAAGCCCTCAGAGCACACCTCTATCTCCACACCTCCCCGCACAAGGTTGTCTCAGGGCCTGCCTCACTGTCAAACCAGAAGGGCGCTCGTCACATCTTTGCGGCTTGCTGCACCAAAGCTCTCCGAGCTGAGCTATCCACGAAAAAGAGGACGGGCCCGAACCCCTAGAAACCCACCTGACGTGCTTGGGATCCTGTTATTGAATGTTGAGAAGGTACGGCTGAAAGAGGCAGAGGCAGAGGTTGTGCTGCCTTGCGGGAAGCCTGCACTGGTTGAAGTCAGCCGCAGCACAGTGCGGAGATCGCCTACATACGTCGGTGCTGCTGTAGGGGCAAAAGTTGCGGTTGGTGTGCTCGTTGCGGTTGGTGTGCTCGTTGCGGTAGGGACACCCGTCGGCGCTCTCGTTGCAGTTGGGGTACTCGTCGCTGTGGGGGCAGATGTTGGTACACTCCTGCTTGGGGATCTCGTCTCTGTTGGGACGTTCGTTGGGGTGAAGGTTGCGGTGGGGGTATTTGTGTGTGTAGGCATACTTGTTGGAGCAGTCGTGC
>LGRX02001260.1:0-23376 GCA_001247695.2 Cymbomonas tetramitiformis | reverse complement strand
AAAGCGATAAGGAGCCGGAGCCGCAACGATGGGGGTTTCTTCTGTCCTTCAAGCTGAAGAACAAAAGGCTGCAACCCGAGTTGGCGTTCGTTTCGACGGTGAAGACCATGTTGTACGAGATGCCAAAGGACTGTCCTTACGCGGACGCCATCCTTATATTGCATCCCCGACACGATTGCGAAGTATTGCCTACTGTTCCCGAGGCACTATTTTTTTGTATCGAAAAGTTCCAGGAGGTGGAGGGTATTACGAGGATTGCACTGCCAGCAGGCCATGGTCCTATAGATAAGCTTCAAACCTCGATAGCAGCCGAGACGAAGACCAGCCCGAAATACCTCGACGCGCGTCTTTCCGAGGAAATGGGGAACAGCGGGGTGATTGTCAGTTATCAAAAGTTTGTTCCTGATCAGCTGGTAAACAAGATACTGAACAAGAGCGGCATACAGGAGGGAAAGTCGATCATCCCAGCCTTCAAGGCTTCTCTGAAGTGCGAGCGGAACCTGGAGTTCCGGTTTGAAGTGGTGCAAGGGCTGAGGGTGACCACCAGCATGCACAAGGAGTTTGCAGGTGTCCACAGGTTCGTTTGCCTGACCATGAACCTGTCACTGACCCAACTTCATTTGTAACACATTCGTTTGTAGTACATAGTCAAGATATATGAATAAGGAGGTTGTTGGTGCCCACGCACAGGTTCGTTTGCCTGACATGGGTTGGCCAGTGGCACGCCACTTACATGGCGATAAACGGCAATCACCCCAAGCAGGGCGACGTTACTTGCACGATGTTCCAGGCTCCCGCTGTGTATGAGCGGAAGCTGGAGATGAAGCGAAAGGAGAAGTATGCCGGCGACTACCCGCACGTGCGAATAACAAAGAAGAGTGGCTCGAAGGCTTCTCTGACAGGCGTCGTCACGCGCCTGGTGGAAGACAGAAAAGATGGGCCGATAACCAGACCTGAAATTGAGAAGGAGAACGAGCACTACAGGTTGTTCAATAAGGTCCTGGGGATGTTCTGGAAGAAGATCGAGGAAGCAGAGAAGCTGGGCAAAGAGGCTGGTGGGAAGTTTGAGGCTAGGAAGTGGTGCTTGGCGGGCAGCCAATTCAATAAAAACGCCCCTGCGCGAGTAGTGGGGAAGATCATCTTAGGCAACAAGGGCCAAACCGCCGTGTATGAGGATTTCCCGAAGGCGCCTTCCACCCAGAAGACCACGACCCCTATCCCAGGCGGGAAGGGCAAAGCCCCGGTAGTGCGTGTACCTATGGATCTTGCCGAAGAGGATGACAGCAGCGACGAAGACATGGGCGACGTCGGACGGCGAGGGGGGAAGAAGCAGCCTCCGCCGGAAGCAGTTGCCATGCATGTGGCTAAGCAGGTGAGTACGGAGTTTTGCTTGAGTTACAATCGTCGGTTTTTTTTGTTACAGCTTGGTACGTACTGACCGATGTTTTGTTACGCATGGACGGACCTCCGCAGAACGTGAAAGAGGGGGAGTTGAGGCGTGCCTTGCTCGCGGTGTCAGTGAACGACGAGACGCGGAGGCTGCAGAGCGTCGGTGACAAGCGGAAACGTGAAGAAAGCGAGCGGGACCTTAATGAGCTGAAGAAGGCCAAGGAAGCAGTGGAGGCCGAGAAGAAGAAGGCGGATGAGACACTGGCGAGCCTTCGAGAAGAGATGCAGAAGAAGGTGGAGGATGAACGTCTGCGTGGGGAAAAACAGCTGGCTTCGGCCCTGTCTGCCGAGCGAGACGAAAGCCGTAAGACAGTGGAGCTCCTTACGACGAAGCACGCTGAAGCCCTGCAGATGCAGATGGCCGAGAGGAAGCAACGGGAGGAGACTCGTGCCAAGGAGCACCAGACAACATTGGGTTCATTCTGGTCAGGGCAGCAGGTCTTGCTGGAGGAGAACACGAAGGCGCAACAGGCTTTGCTGGAGGAGAACACGAAGGCGCTTACTTCTCGGGACTCGCTTTTGAAGGAGGCACAGGAGTCTTTCCAAAGGACCTCTGCCGAGACTGCGAAAATGGCCCACGAGGCCCAGGCGAAGATGCTCGAAAATAATGCACTGGCCCAACAGAGGATGCTAGAGAAGAACGCGGACACCTTGAAGGAGATTAACAATCACCACGCCTCGGAGGCTGCAGCGATGAGGGAGATCCTGAAGACAGCCGTGCAGGTAGGAGCTAGTTGTTACGTTCAAGTTGTTTGTGTTTATTGTGGAGGAGGGAACTCTGGCTTGAGGTCCAGATTGAAAGACACGGAACTTGTAACTGGTGTGGGGGGGGGCGGTTGGTACGTCACCGGTAACAGGCAGTAACAGCAGCAGGCCCGTTCGCCCAAATGTTCCAACTGGGCGGAGGAGGCTTTTACCCGGGAGCGCCAGCGCTCGGCGCAGTAGGAGGGTCACCTGCTTTAACGACGCCAACGGGCTCCAAAGTCCCGGGAGCCTCTCCTCCATCACGACCGGCGATGTTCGCTTCTCCACCACGACCAGGTCCGCAGTGGCCAGGTCAGTTCGACCTCACCCCGGCGGCGAAAGCTGACGCTGAGAAGATAGGAGAAAGCCTCTGGACAGACTTGAAGTGCGAGGACACGGACAAGAAACGGTCGGCGATCGCACAGTACAACGGGTACAAGGAGCTCGCCCAGCACCTGGAAGTGTCTGAACAAGTTCTGCGCGCCAAGGTGATTGTGCAAACGTTTGACCTGTACATGTCTGTTAGCAAATAGGTAGGTATGCTTAATAAGCCAGCCAGCAAACGAACTGAGAGATCGCACCTGCACTGCCATCGTATATACCGGCCTGTACAATGAATAATACCGCGCCCGCAAGAAAACCCCTAACCCTGGGTGCTTTGACTGTTCAAATAAAGACTGTATATTTTCATAGCACCAACGTCTTATCTGGTAGCATTCTTCGTGCCTTTTGTCGGTTTTTGTTGTTTTTTTGTGCTACGCACACAGTTACAGTCTCGTGCAGACCTACACCCCCTAGATTTAAGGTTGGTGCCACCGCTTTTAACATTAAAGCCTCCCATTCTCGGGGTGTATGTAAGATATGAACAAAAGTTTCTTCAGACTCAGTTTGTTTGGAATGACTTTGACGTATCCAATATGAAAACATCGTCATTATCACCACTTTCAACAAATGGCGCTTGAGCACCACCCGAATCACGGTGACAAATCGCCTGGAAACCCCAAATTTCGGGCTATACTCTAAAATTTCAAATTTTTGAATAACGTGTCATTATCTACTCTCCAAATGCTATCTAGTCATATAAAAAAAAACCTCGTTATCATAACTTCCGCCGATTGACACCTGAGCACCGCCCGAAACGGGGCGAAAAATCGCCTGGAAACCCCAAATTTCGGGCTATACCCTAAAATTTTAAATTTTGAAATAACGTGTCATTATCTACTCTCCAAATGCTATCTAGTCATATAAAAAAAACCTCGTTATCATAACTTCCGCCGATTGACACCTGAGCACCGCCCGAAACGGGGCGAAAAATCGCCTGGAAACCCCAAATTTCGGGCTATACCCTAAAATTTCAGATTTTGAAATAACGTATCATTATCTACTCTCCAAATGCTATCTAGGCATATAAAAAAAACCTCGTTATCATAACTTCCGCCGATTGACACCTGAGCACCGCCCGAAACGGGGCGAAAAATCGCCTTGAAACCCCAAATTTCGGGCTATACCCTAAAATTTCAAATTTTGAAATAACGTGTCATTATCTACTCTCCAAATGCTATCTAGTCATATAAAAAAAACCTCGTTATCATAACTTTTTAAAAAATGAGAATATAATGAGACACCCGCGTGTCTCATTTTTGCGATATGGTCGTTCGGTGATGGGGTGTGAGGAGCAGCCATCGAGGCCCGGTAATGGGGTGTAATGGACTCAGGGGGGCAGCCATAGAGGCCCGGTGATGGTGTGTGAGGGGCAGCCATAGAGGCCCGGCAGTGGGGTGTGAGGGACACCCATCGAGGCCCGGTGATGGGGTGTGAGGGGCAGCCATAGAGTCCCCGTGGCGGACTCAGGGGGGCAGCCATCGAGGCCCGTTGATAGGGTATTAGGGGCAGCCATTTAGGCCCGGTGATGGGGTGTGAGGGACAGCCATTGAGGCCCGGTGATGGGGTGTGAGGGTAGCCATAGAGCCCGGTGATGGGTGAGGGGCAGCCATAGAGGCCCGGTGATGGGGTGTGAGCGGCAGCCATAGATTCCCGGTGATGGACTCAGGGGGGCAGCCATAGAGGCCTGGTGATGGGGTATTAGGGACAGCCATTTTGGCCCGTTGATGGGGTGTGAGGTGCAGCCATAAATTTATAGATCAGGGATAGCCAACAATGGGCAGTGAGTGAGGCTTAGTGACACGCAGCAATGGGCAGCAAATTAGGCTATGTGATTGATTGTGATGGGCAATGAATGAGAGCCTGTGGTCGCGTGTGCTTGGCAATGCATGTGGGTGCGTGTGATGTGGTGCGTTGGGGGGCATTCAGTGATAGCGCCTGCGATAGGCTGCAATAGGCTGTGAGTAAGGCTCAGTGATAGCCACCTATGAGCAGTGAATAGGGATCGGTAATCGCGTGTGATGGACACTACGAGAGGGCCTGTGATCGGGTGAGATGGGCTGCGAGTGAAGGCCAGTGATAGGCTGCAATGGATAGTGAGTGAGGCTCGGGTGAGGGGGGACATGTCGGCCTGTGATGAAGGTGCATAGGCACCGGTGCATGTCAGTGAACGGGGCCATCAGATAAACAATCAAGAGCAATGCACGAGGGTCGACTGAAATAATGATGTTGAACCTAAATATGAAGGGTGTGATAAACCTTCATTCGTGGGCAACAGGCTTACTCACCTTTGTATCAAGAGGCGCGGTGCGTTCACCATTATATATGCTCGGAAGCGTTGTCTTGACGGCGTTGTGCACTTTTGTCAACATGACGTGCTTTCTGATGAGTAAAGGTGACCCATCTTTGTCAAGCTCCACATCGTCCTCACCATCGGGTCCTATCACAAACCCCACGCACAAGAAGTCTATGAAGGCCGAAACCAGCCAGCTTGAGATCAACACATCGAAGCATCATACCTGGAAGGGGGGAGAAAACCAGGGTGTCTCTAATGTGTTTATTTCATGGGATGATCACAAGTGTTTGAAAAACTGGATATGCTAGAGACTTGCCCGCAACGCGCCATCAAAGACGAAATTGACACATGCTTGACACACCACAAGCTACGACAAGCTCGCGAGCACTCACCCATCAAACCTGTGGCGTCCGTTATCGACAAAAGCGAATGTGTTTTGGGGTACAAAGTGGTGGAATTGTTTTTAAAGCCAAAGTGGACGCAGCGCTTGAGTTTAAATGCGATGTTATACAGATGTGTTACCTGCCAAGGGCTCATTTTCCGCCGTCGAGGACATTGTGCTCTTCCCGTTCGTTACCTGAAGTATGCAGAAAGCACCCAATTCCGTGCGGTCACGTGAGAACGCTCATATATCAACAACGCCAACCAAAGAAAACAACAATACATACATCGCGTTGCTGTTAGGTCTAGAAGCAACTGGTATTATGCTCAGGTTCGTGAATGCATCCCGGGTATTTGTGGCTCCACTTACATATACAATCTAGTCGCGTAGAGAAGTGAACTAAGTGACGTTGAAGAAAAAGCTAAGCAGAAGGCCCTGCAAAAGAAACACGTAAATGCTTAGTCTGAAAACTTAAGTACATGCTGCGTGTCTCTCAGGCAGCACAACCGTTTCAAACACTGGTAGTAATGAAGCGTTAGGAACGTAAGTCAGAGCTCACGCAATCATTCAGGGGCAGATCTCCGTACCGTCTGACTAGAGTACTTCGCGTGGATAAATACGGTGTGAGCGCGGTTTCATTCCCTGAAAAGAATCCAAGTCGAAGGCCTGAGTGTCCACCACGCAGACGGGGAAAAGTAAATAAATGAAAAGATACGCTGTTAACTATCCTATATCATCCGTTTCAGAGATCGACAGTCAGAACTTTGTTTTGTGACGAAAGCCGGGACCAAGAACGAACGCACCTGTGTGATATATCCACTTGGCTGATCAAACGAAGCCAGCGAACCTCGTAACCCATCGCAAGAGCGTTCGGAGCGTTCAGACCACGGTACCCACAGAAATGGCAATGATAACGCACAGGCCACACGGGGGAGATGATGTTCAGCAAAATCATTAGACCCTTCTCGATCCGCCGAGAAGGTGTCACAGGTCCTGTACTCTTCAAAACGAAGTGCAGTTCTGAAAAGGACACATGGTTAGAAACCCGAATTTTTTTTCTTGTTTCGCTCTCACGTCAATTCCACGTGCCACTAGCCTGACTATTTCTCCAAGATGACATTCGCTTTGGTCGGCCCGGTTCCGAGCCAATGGAACAGGCGCAAGTTACTCAAAGTGGGGAAGCCCAGAGTAACTTAACGTGATCTAATTGGAGGGGAAAGGAGTAAGCTGTGCCATGCTACTAGGCGGCCTCGGTCTACTACTGGCCCATACTAAGTCTACTTAGCGCCACGCATGGACACACGTGTGAATGGGAATTAAGAATATTGTGATGCTGTGATATATTGCGCCCTGTGAGGTCTGTTGAATTTATTACGTGAGATATGTTAAGACGTGTGATTCACTACTACCAGATGACTTAGATTAATTTACCCCGGGGAGCCAACTCGCCCCCGGCTACCATACAGGGTCAAGGGCAGTCCCTATCCTAAAAGTTCCCCCTGCTAGCACATACATGGAGAATCCGACTAATCTAACTCTACAGCAGCCGCCATGACAACCAATCCTCTCCCACTGGTCGAGACTAACTACTGCGTCAAATCGGTAACCTCCACACTCATAATGGTCGGCACCCCCTGCTCCCACGCCCCTCCCGTCAACCGCCACACCCTCCCCCACCCCCCTCAAGCCCACCAAAGTCTGGCGTAAGCCCATAGCAATACCAAAGCCAATGGGTGTGCTCTGAAAACCGGGGGTGAGGGTGGGACGTCCAAGAAGAGGGGGTGCTCCGGATGCATCCATGAATATGCTAGTAAGTAACTATCAAGCGGAACCGTCCCATGTGCCTATGGCCTCGTGCGGGTTTTAATAGTAGGTGTTTAGCGGTACTACGACTCTACAAGGATATTCAAAGGACGTTCAAAATTCGGTTTTCCGATATTGCAAGGCGTGTCAATCATTTTGAAAATGGATACGAAATGATCCCACTACTACCAGATGACAATCGACAAGAATCGATCGTCATCGTCAGTCATATACTATTCGAATCTCACATGATGCTGACGTGTACAATTTAGTATTATTTGAAGGGGACAAGGTGTTCACGGGCGCTGGGAACTCGTCCAACTTTTCCGATGACACATGATGACTGCATGTCACGGCTGCGGTTGCGTCTACGTCTATCGCGTGAGAGAGCGACATCGACACAGCGGTGACCGCGATGAACGTCGCCGGCAGCAGACGGTGAACACCTCGACATTCAGGTCAGGCATTGGTTCGAAAAATTCGAGCCAATGATGTTTTAGATTCTAATAAAAAATCAGGTTATCGTCCGATTGAATCTTTGATGGTTACGGGCGTCAGATCCGGATATTTCCTGGACTCGCATCGGTAAATTTTCCATGAAGCCGGGTTCATGGAACCTGATCCTGAATCGAGAATGCCGCGGACCCGCGTATGAGACGGTATGAGTGTTTGACCGAGCACCCGCGACCCGTTCCAAATACGTTCCACGCCTGTCAACGACCCATTCATTATTCACCAGGAGCGCCCACCCGCCTGCACTACTGCACTCAACACTGCACACAAACCTGATCTGATCTGCCTGTTGCCCCAGCTTCATACCGTTTTCACTATTTTTCACTTTTTGCTGAGATTCAGTAGTTCAGTACCACGTATGACGTATGACAGTGACAGTGATAGTTCAGTGACTTCCTACCTGTACTCAGTAGTTCGACTTCGGTAGCTTAGACTGTGACACACGATATGATTGCCTAGTGACGGCCTCAGAGCTTAGATAGCCTGAGAGTCATGTATTCATTTCTATCTTTTGAGATGCCCGATTGCCTCGCTCAAACCCTACGGCGTTCAGCGTTTTCACTGTGTCACTAGGACATTCTAGTAGGCTATAGGCCCACCACTTGCCTAAAGTGGTTTTGATTCAAAGCCACTAAATGGCTGGCTAAAGCTGTAGAGGGGCGAGCGTGGCTGAGTAGGTAGAATGTTGCGGGACGCCGCGTTTTCGCGGTGCAACTGACTGCGTGGATGATGAGGTGAGCGCGACGAGTGGCGGAGGACAGTATGGAGGAGGAGGGTCAGAGAGCGCTGGGGCCCCCGACTGTATGCAGCATCGCGCAGAGTATGGCACCTAGTGGCTCGCGACACGTTAACAATGGGCCACGTGACAGCGGATTCGACAAGCGCAAGGACCTCGACCCCCCAACTCTTACTTTCCGCCCACCGCCCCGCCGCTCCGCATTTTTCCTCGTGACTCTATGCTTCTTTACCCGTGTCATTTTACCTTAATACGCCACGCTTGCCGCTTGTTCGTGTTTATTGAGCGCATTTACGGATCTTGCGGTTGAGTTGACCGTTTTTAGACGCTTGGCATTTACGGAGTTTTGGCTTCCATACATTTTCCTTTGGGGTATATTTTTACTTCGCCAAGCCCGGCCGTGTTACCGAGTTTCGTGGGCATCGGAGCAGATTTTGAATTTATTTCGGACTTGGCCCCTTCCTTGAAGGGGGCTAAGCCTTATTATTAGGGTTTCATCGCGCCGGTGCTCCACCCACGGCCGCTATGACCACCGTGGATTCTTCGGATGGATTTACCACGGTACGTTGGTTCCTAGCTCTTTGTTTTCCTGTTTCTCCGATGTTGTTTGTACGGCTGTTTCCATGATTTCCTTCGAGCCCTTGAGCTCCTTGATTTCCCTTCGTTTTGCTCATCACAGTTTTTTATATTTGTCACGCATAGTCAACTTGAAATATTCCACGCTACGACTTTTTCATGCGGGTTTCAATAGTCATGTAATATGGCATGCATGGTGTCCGGGATGTAAGCTGAATACATCCCGGATTGGGTTCGAGTCCCGACATGCCAACTGTATCTGCGAGTTCTCATTTCATTTTTTACCTATGAATGCGTTCTATACTTGAAGTGAGTGCACTTGCATCGTAAAGAACGCTTTCGTGTAAAATGTTGAACCTTCCTCGATACAAAATCGTATCGTACAATGAATATGTTAGTGGTCGTTTTCTGAGATGTGATGAAGCATGAATGTTGTCGCAATCACGGGAGCATGAGGAACACTAAACATAGTGTCAAAACATTCTTGAAAACGTGCATACCCGCGCGAACTCACATTCCCGAGCGCTCATTATATCCCCCATGGTTCAAGAGAATTGCTTACCAGGGTAGATATCTTCCGCGGAGGTGACTCTGCCCGCATTGGGAATTTACTTCGGCCACATTTCGGCCCGTCTCGGCCCGAACCCAATGTGCCCGGAGGCACAGCGTGAGCCGATATGTCTATGCGTCCGTATGCGTGTCATCGGGGGTAATCTGGGATTGGCACGATGACAGTGAGATTGGGCTTGAAATCACGATGAGAATGAATACCAGATGTCCGGGGTATGACAGTATGACACTATGACACTATGACAGTATGACAGTATGACACTATAGTAGTATGACAGTACTGTGGGGGGTGTCATCGTGGAACTCAGTCAGACCCTCGAAGAATGGTCAGATTCGCATCGGGGTTGAAAAGACAATGAAATCGAATATCAGATATTAAGGTTATGACAGTATGACAGTATGACGCTATGACAGTATGACAGTATGACAGTACAGTAGTATGACAGTACTGTGGGGCAGTCATCGTGTCAGCCTGTCGGCATAACATCTGAATCGAGAATGACGAATCGGAATTAGAAATGAGATCGGATCGGGAACTGAACGTTGAGCCGAAGTGTGACATCGGCTCTCGAGTGGTTGACCCTGCAACCTGAGTGACGAGTGAATAAGTAGAGCACTTGAGAAGTGTTTAGCCTTCAGAACTCGGAACCGAATTATCGTTTGTACCTCAATCTGGCCCTGATCCAGTATATTATAAAAATCCGAATTGTGTACCTTTGCACGTTCAATCAAAAACATATCTCCGAGCATCTGTCGTCGTGCCCCTGGCACATTTGGTATCAGCGTGCTGCGATTTCGCCTCTGCGCAACTCGCCCACGGGCCTTTTGTAACTTCCGTTGTAATACAGGGGGAGAGCTGCACTTCCGGCTATCTGGGCGCAATTTTAGCCTCCGTAAGTACATTTTTTTTCGTATACAACGGCCGTATCCTTTGGAAAACATCTCCAAAACTTCATATTTTCGCCCCTTAACACTAGGGGCCCAAACAGGCTCAGAAAAGTCAACATTCGTTTTCCGATCTTAACTTCCAAGTCTGCCCCAGGCTACAAACAACCGTCAGGGAGCACCCTAAAGGGTTTCCCCGGTTTATAGTAGCCAGGAAAACGATATAGCTCACTTTCTAGAGCCTTAAAAAGGCGAAAAACAGCCAAAAACAGCCCAAAATAGCCGTTTTAGCCCGTTTTCAGCCTACCCCTAAACCTTCCACAGTAGCCCCCACCACCAAAAACTCCTTCCCCAGACCCCATAGGACACCCTAGAACCCCCCAATACCGCCCTCACGGCCACCAGCAGCTGGGAAAACCCCTCAAAATAGCGCTTTTAGTGGCTTCTGGACAGTTTCTGGACAGTTTCTGGACACCTCTGGTTTACCCTCTGGCTGGAATATTTTGGGAGTGTACGAAGTCCGGTTACCTTCTGGGACCTTGCTGAGCTTTCTGGTTGCAGTTCCTTGACCCCTGCCTGCATACATAGGCACTTGAAATCTGTGTCGCGGAGCCCTGGCGAAATTTTGAGTTCGCCGGTGTATGGCAGTACCCCCTTCGCCAGAAGAATACAGAAGAGCGTGGTGGAAGCAAGGACCCATCAAGTGGGTATTCCCTCCAGACCCCACCTACCCACCAGCAGGCGCCTTCTGGCAGAGCGGTCCTTGGAGCGGTCCTCCTTCCCCCTCTTCCTCTGACGACGAGGAGGAGAACTGAGCGCCTGGATATAGTCACGCTGGCTATCCCACCAGTACATTACGACCACGTGTGGCATCTCCAGGCAATACAAGTGATCGACGCCCCCCCTTGGGTCCTCCTTGGCGCTGATTGGGTTCCCCCATCTCCACCTGGAAGTCCCGCCCCTTCGCCTCCAGCGAGCGACATCGAAGAGGACGAGGCTAATTAAATAAAAAAGGCGAGCACTCACCACTTTGCTCACCTGTGGCTATTGCCACACCCAGTCCCTGATCTCAACCAGCTCAGCAATCAGGATGTCACAGCAGACATCAGAGGCATTTCCCAGCATGAGTGTCAGCGCAGAGCAGCTACACCACACTCTGTTCTCTCCCATAACCTTCCCATCGCCCACCGCATATGCTTCCGCTCACCCCATTCCACATCCGGGCACCACCATGCCCTACACAGCGGTGCCCCGCCCTTATACTATGCCGGATGGCACCCCCGCACAGGCTGTATGGAACGGCGTCAATTGGGTATTGCCCCAATCAGCGCCCCTCGCTGGGGGAGTATCACCAGTGCCGTTCACACTGGGAACCCATCACCCCGTGGGCGCATATCCCACACCGTTCCAACAACAGCTACAGCAGCAGCAGCAGTGGCTCGCGTACCAGCAGCAGCAACAGCAGTGGCTTCAACAGCAGCCACTGGAACCGATGCAGCAGCAGTTACAGCAGCAGCAGTTACAGCAGCAGCAGCTACAGCAGCAACAGCAGCAGCAGCAGCAGCAGCAGCAACAGCAACCGCAGCCGCCACAACTGCCGCAACATCGACCACAGCAGCCCCATCAGCTGGCACCAGCCACCTCCGCGCTTCATGACTCAGGCGCGGATCCCTCATCGCTGCAGCACTTCATCAGCATCGGCGCCGCGGCCCTGCCGGACCCTCTGCAGGTACCCCTTGACAGCGGGGTTCATCAGAACGTCTTGGGCGGTACCCAGCTCTTGGTGCGTCACCTTCCCGCGGTGGCGACAACCTCAGAGACTCGCCGGCGTCGGCGCTCCCGAAGGGCATCTTCGGGCCCTGCGACACATGGCAAGCATCTCCCAGGTCCAAGCCACGCACCTGATCACTCTGACCCCGACTCTGGCACGGACATCAGCCGCACCAGCACGGGGACCAGAGGCAGCCGAAGCACGCAGGCACGGGCTGAGCGCAGGCGGAGGGCCGCCCACAGGTCCGGCTCTGACTCGGACGCGAGCAGCCGAAGTGAACACATTCGCAGAGAAGTCCTAGCGGCAGTACAGGCCCTGGACATCTCCGCGGTGCTCTCGAGAGGACTCGCGCTGCCTGGTGCGACGACATCGGCAGGAGCCTCCCCACCAGGCGACCCTCAGGGCAGCGCACAGGGCCTGACGGCGGACCATCTACACGAGGCAGACGCGGTCGCCAGCGTAACCCCTCCAGTGCCTCAGACCGCCGCTGAGACCGCTCCTGCCGAACCTCCCACTCAGGGCCGGCCAAATCCCCATAACATGATGGTGGCCCGCCGGCGGCAGTCGATGGAGACGGTGGTGCACGGCGGTGGCAATCCCGACTCAGAGCCCAGAGACTCCAGTTCAAGCGACTCGCCACCAGGCCCCCCTAGTGATCCACCTCAGGATCCCCCTGACGATCCCGCACCAGAGCCCTCCTACCCTCAGTACCCAGAGGTCAGAGCCCTCTTCGTCACCCACGATGGTGGGTCATTGTGGGTGCACCAGTCAGCTGGGGTGCGAGGCGCGGCAACCGTCTCCCTACCATGGGACGAACGCCGCCGGGCTGGGGTGCAGGGCGACGCCATCTTGTTCAGGATCATGCACCTGCTGGGAGCGCCGCTGACTGCATATGCGCGCATGGGGGGCCGGCTACACCATGCACCCCTACCCCTTACCAACCCTCGTGTGGAGACCTGGGTCCTTATGGTCGACCGCGAGGTCATGGATATGGCAATGGGGGACCCAGCCGCGGCCAATGTGCGGTCTACCAGCATGGGGCAGCCAGTATGGGAGTGGATCCCTGCTACTGCGCGGGAGTCGGAGATGCAGAACTTCGATCAGGACGGGCTCGCCGCGTGGTCGGAGGTCAGCAACTCCGATTGGTACCGGAGCATGAGCGTGGTGGCTGCACAACCATCCACACCCCTGCCCTTCCATACACCTCTCCCACTCCCCGCACCACCATCAGCACCTACATTACCGCCCACTCCGACCGCAGTCCCCACAAATCCCGCGCCTGCGCCTCCGCCCGCGCATGCCCCGGGACCATCACCTCCTGCCCGTTTTCCCCATTCCGCCGTCGCAAACCCCGTTCACTCTGCCGCTGCCGTGAACCCCGTTCACTCTGCCGCCGCTGCAAACCCCGTGCTCTCTCCCAGCGCCACCCCCTTTGTTCCAGGCATCGTCCGTCTGCCGCAGGGCACTAACCTGCGAGCATCTCCAGACGAGGTCCGCCTGGAGCACAAGACCAAAGAGATGGTGCTAAAGCTGGTCAAGAGCGTCACCAGGTTCCCCCGCTCCGCGTCCGACACAAAATCGGCCGACAAGGAGGGCCTCCTGACGCAGTTGGAGCACTACTCCCACATGGTGCGGAAGGTATTCCAGGAGGCCATCGTGATCGAAGCACTGACCACTCCCAGTTGTACGCCATCAGTATCAGAGTACCAGGCGAGTGTGTCAAGCCTTCTTTGGAGCTTCAAGGAGTACACTCTTCAAGACCAGCAGAGAAAGTTCTTGGAGCGCGCGGCGGGGACCTTTCCGAGCAAGCTTGGCACCAACGCTACGGGGACCTGGACGTGTTCTTCAGCGATCTGGCGGTGTGCTCTCTGACGCAGGCCTACCTGGAGAACGCACACGGTGAGGCCATTGCCCTGAAGCAAGCGGTGAACGAGACCGCGGCGGAGTATTTCTCGCGACTGGAAACCCGCATGGCCTCCGTCAACTTCTTGGCCGGCAGAGTCCCAAATTGTGTGGAGATGACCAACTTGTCGATGCTCTCTACGTACCGCCGGGGGCTGAAATATGCACCCAAGGTGATGCGGCGCCTGAGAGCCATCCACTTGGATGTCTCCAAACCAGAAGAGTGGGAGAGGAAGGCCGTCGCTGACGACATCCCAGGCACCCACAACGCCTTGTTGAAGATTCGAGAAGTTGCTGAGGAGGTGGAGAGTGACATTGACACGGAGGCGGCTCAGAGGCGCTCTCAAGACCGTCCTCCCCGTGCTGTTTCCTTCGCTAACCCACCACCTCGCACCCCCTTCTACAGGCGTACCCCCTCTCCGAACCGCCCAGCTCTTGCCATGCTGGAGAACGGGCCTGCCACCACAGTCGCCGCAGTGACTCCTTTGCCACCACCACCTGGCCTCTCCCGCCCTGATGCTCCGAAAGTCCGCCGGTGCTTCGCCTGCGGCTCTGCGGAACACATCGTCCGTAACTGTACGGACGAGGCTAAGCTCAAGGAGTGGAGGGCCAATGCACCCACTCGACTAGCGAACTCCCCTGGGTATGTAGCCGCCGTCGTTTGGGCCATCGAGCAGCAGGAGGACATCTCCTCGGTGGATGGCGTCCCAGAAGAGTTCTCCGAGGAGGTCCTGGCTCTTGCTACCTGTGAGGACGAGCAGAGCTACCAGACCCTGGCGGCCCTTGCGGGCATCGAGCTTGTGGAGGGTGACGGCCTTCCCCCGGTGGAGAGCGATGAATGACTGGCCGGCGGCCAGCCCCAGACCCTGCCCTTCGGGGAAGTGAGGTCTTGCCCTGATGATCAGACCCTCTCCGCCCTGGAGAAGCGGTCAGAACCAGTGGAACCCCGACGCGCCCGAGGACGCAGAGACCCTTGGGGCCAACGTCCCCACCCCAAGAGTGTGGCCTTCACCTCTGGGACCCGCTTGCGACGCACCTACCGCTCAGCTGGTGCCCCATCGCCGCCGAGGGATGACTTGTCCAGCCACCCTCTCGCAGGAAGTACCCCCTTCGATGAGCCGTCGCTACCTCTTGATGACGGCCCTGCTTATACACAAGCGAGGATCGAGGGTCGGAGGGGACGGCGAGTCCCCCGGCACAGACCCCCATTATGGGCAGCAACCGCGGAGAGCCCCGCGATCTTCGCCCCCGACCGCGTGTTGTCCTACCACTGCCCATCTATCAGTCCAACCTCGCAGACCCACGGAAAAGGCTAACTGCGTGGCACTGGAAGAGAGATCTGTACTCCCTCCCCCTCGAAGTCGCCATGCAGAAGGTCCGCAGAGCTCTGCGCAAGTCCCCAGAGGCTGCCAAGGACCTGGTGGATAAAATGTCGGAGCGCGTCCGCAGCCGCGTACACTCTGGGAGTCGATCGCCGAAGGAGCGCGTGAACCGCGCCAACCAGCTGGCAGAGAGGATACGCATTGCCCGCGAACCTCAAGATCGCAAGGAAGGCCATCAGCGCATAGCTTTGTGGCACCTCCTTTCACACGACGGTCGCCAGCAAGTCCCCGAATCCTCTAACACCAGCTCCCACGACCTCTACGCGGCTTGGAGAGAGCTGTCGCTTGCCGAGCAGCAAAAGGCAATCGCCACTTCGAGTCCAGACTCTTCCCCAGGTAGCAGGCTGTGGGAAAAGGAGGGCGCACGAAGAGCAGCAGCGAGGTCTTCGACATCCCTCTGCACCCTGGACACTGAAGTGGGCACGATACCTGGGACAGCAGGAGATGTGGGTTTACCCGGCGCCTGGTGCAGTCTGCACGCAGTACACCAGTACAAGATGAGGAAGCTGGGTCCCAGCCCCTTGGGAGCATCCCCTCCATCATCCTCGCTGGCCGAGCCCACAACAGAGACTACATCTTCGCACCATGATAACGCGCCGGCCACGCCGGGAGGAAACCCCGAAGGTTCATCCTACTGCTCAGAGGCGGAGGAGACCTCCGCACCCAGTTCGCTTTGCTTCACCCAGCAGATGACCACCGTCAAAACGCATGAAGCGGATGAAGCGCCACCCTGTCTCGACAGCCACCCCATCGCTGAAGACCCTGAGGTGATGGAAGAGGAGTCCTCGGTCAACTCGCTCTGCTTCACCCAGCAGATGGCAGCAGCTGGGACCCCTCAGACGAGAACTGACCACCAGAGCTCCCACCAGCTCGCCCACAACTCCCCTGCTGGCAGCCCTCAGCATGACGAGGATCCTCTCACCTATGGCAGTCTCACCAATAGTGTCGCTACCCATGTGAGCCCCACAACAAGCGGCACTACCCACGTGAGTCCCACAGTAAGCGGCACTACCCATGTTAGCCCTACCACCAGTGGCACTACACATGTGAGCCCTACTACCAGTGACACCACCCATGTGAGCCCTACCACCAGCGACACCACTCATGTCAGCCCCACCTCGAGCGAATGCACCTCAGCGGGCACCCTGCTGACGGCGAGTGCAGACAACCTCGTCAGTCATCCGCCTGAAGATGTTGATTTGCTGGATGAGGAGTTCTACGCCGCGTGTAGGCAAACGTTGGAAGAATGCCGCGAGGCCTCGGACAACCTCCTCCCCAACCTCAAGTGCAAAAGCATACGCACAGATGGGGGAGTTCGGTGGAAGACCGACATCGAGGGTACCCTTGCAGCGGCACATGACGAAGAAGGACCGCTACTGCTGGTATTCTACGCAACCCTCAGAGGGCACACGGTCAAGGTGTTGATTGACTCGGGGGCATCTGACAACTTCATCTCGGAGCAGAGCGCTAAGCGATGTGGCCTCACAACACGAGCCGGTTCCGAGATGCGAGTCACCCTGGCGGATGGATCTGTGAAGATCACTGGCGCCACCGCGTACGCCAAGTTTAACACGCACACCACCACGGGTACCTATACGGAGAACGCCCTTGCCCTCCGGATCCTACCACTGGGCATACAGGTGGATGTTATCCTCGGCGGAAGGTGGCTGCGCAGTCACTCTCCCGTCACTCTGGGCTATGAAGGGAATGGCTCCGTCTCCTTCCTCAGGAAGTCCCGCAGTGGCAAGATTGGGGATCGCGTCACCATCACAGGCTGTTCTCCTGGGAAAGCATCGGGGGACAGGTCTCCGAAGGGTACGGCCTGCGCGGGATTGGTGGATGAGGTGTTCCTGACCCCTGCCCAGCTGAAGAAGTACCTGGTGTATGCGGAGACGCAGAAGCTACGCGGCAATGACGACCCGGAGATACAGCCCGCCTGGCTCATGGTGGCCGAGAAGTCCCCGACGATACTGCTTCTGCCTTTGCAGCCACGGCTATCGACTCTGAGAACGCCGAACCCGCTGCGGATACTGAAGATGCAGAAGTGAGCCCTGAGTGGACCCTCAAGTTTCAGGACTTCTGGGGTGAGGAGTACAAGAAGGAGATGGCGACTGCCCTACCGAACATCGATGGACTCAGACATGACCCCCAAGATGAAGCCAACATTAACCTGGACCCTGAGCTGAGCAAGAAGGGACCTCCTTGCCAGCGCATCTACAAGAAGTCCGCAGAGGAACTCCGCCAACTTCGAGAACGCGTGGAGACTCTGATGTCCAAGGGCTACATCCGACCCTCTTCCAGTCCTTATGCAGCTCCCTGTTTGATGGTCCCTAAACCCGGGAACCCCAAGGAGCTGCGACTGGTGATCGATTACCGGCTCCTCAACCGCCAGACAGTTAAGGACAAATATCCTCTCCCAGACATCCAGATGATGTTCGACGAGATGCAGGGTGCGAAGTTCTTCTCTTCGTTCGACGCGGTGGATGGCTTCTGGCAAGTACCGATGGCACCAGGAGATGTCGAGAAGACCGCCTTCACCACCCAGATGGGGTCATATGAGTGGTTGGTCATGCCGCAGGGGCTGCAGAATTCACCATCTCAGTACCAGCGACGGATGCAGCGGGCCTTGGGTCATCTCCCATTTGTCCGGATCTTCATCGATGATGTGGTCGTCTTCAGCAACACCGCTGCAGAGCACTACGAGCACGTCAAACAACTGCTCCTGACATGCAGGGAGAAGGGCGTCTTCCTCAAGAGGTCCAAGTGCCAGCTGTTGAAGAAATCCTTGCGGTTCCTTGGCCACTGAATCTCCGCAGATGGCTGCAGACCCCAACACGACAAGGTGGCTGCAGTGAGGGACTGGCCCGAGCTGGAGACGGTTACCCACGTCAGGCAGTTCTTGGGCCTAGCGGGGTATTACCGCAGGTTCATCCACTGCTTCTCCGAGATCGCTCAGCCCCTCCCCCGGTTGACCAAGTCGGACGTACCCTGGGAGTGGGGTCCCATGCAGCAGTGGGCCTTCGAGGAGCTGAAGAAGGCCCTCACATCAGCGCCAGTGCTCGCCTTGCCCAACATTAAGGGTGCCGCAGACGGCACAGCGCCTTTCGTGGTGCAGACGGATGCTAGCGGCATCGCTCTTGGGGGAGTACTTATGCAAGACAATGGAGATGGTCTTGGGCTGCGCGTGATAGCATATGAGAGCCGCCAGTTCTCAGCCGCCGAGCAGAATTACCACACCGGCGAGCGTGAGCTAGGTGCTCTACACCACTGTACCACCGTCACCTGGCGGCATTACCTCATCTTCACCAACTTCCGCATCCAGGGTGATCACCGCCCCCTTGAATGGCTGATGGAACCTGGCAGAGAGCTTAGCCGCAGACAGGCGCGCTGGTACATGGATCTGGTAGAGGTGGGAGTCCCGAGAATGGAGTATATCAAGGGAGCGCTGCTGCTGGTACCAGACGCCCTGTCCAGAAGACCCGACTTCAAAGACAAGGACGTTCGCGAGGGGTTGAAGGAGGCAGGAGTGATCGACCCCACCTCAGACCTGCCGAAAGACCCTCAGGCAACGCTGGAGTCTGAATGCTTCTCCAGCTCACCACCCGCAGCTCATCCCCACTGGGCTCAGACGGTTGACTGTTGGCTCTCAGCAGTGGAGACCCTCTCCGTGGCGGAGCAGGCCATGGACATGGGGGAGACCATCGCTCTCGTTAATCCGAAGCTCTATAAGGGAATGAAGGAGGATCACCTCGACTTCGACATGCCTGACTGGCCTGAAGCTGATAGCGCGAAGCCGACAGAAGCTCCACACCAACCCCCTGACAGAGCTCCGCCTCAGATAAGGATAACGAGGAGCATGTCACGCGCTGGAAGAGCCTCTACGACCCCAGCGCCTCCACAGTTGGCGTCACCGAAGACGCGAACGCCATCACGAGCTGACGCGTCGGAGGCGCCCACTGAGAAGGTGCCAGTGAGCTCACCACCCCCGCAGCAGGCGCCCCAGCAGTCAGCTTCATCCCCGGTCCTTCACCCGCAAAAACGGCAGACTCCCCCCGAAGACTCACAGAATTGGCGTGTCCGAGCAGAGTACTCCTCGAAGTACGCCGAGAAGTTTGGACCCTTCGATGTGGACGCCTGTTGTGACTTTGGCGGCCGCAACAGACAGGCGGATAGATTCTGGACAGACTGCCTTTCAGAGAAATGGAGGGGCCTTCGGGTTTGGTGTAACCCTCCATATAACTCCAAGCACATTACGGTGGAGGCGATTTTGAACAAGTATATCGCAGAATGGAAGGCAGACCCAGAAAACACCTCAGCGGTCTTCGTTCTACCAGATCACCAGTCCAAGCTCCCCGCGTGGCGCAAACTTTTCAGAAAGGCCAATATGCAGATCGTGGAGGTCATCCCTACTCACGATGATAAGGGCGAGCCCAATCAGTTCTTCGAGAACCCAGATGGGAAGGCCTTCGACCTTCGTTGGCCTGTTCTGATAGTACACGCCCCTCCCGCCAAACCACAACCGGCACGCGTGAGGCACCCGCGAACAGCCCCCGCTGTGATAAGGACAGGTGAGGCAGCAGCCTTCAGAGACGCAACCTCCCAGCAGTCGGACTCAAAGTTCCTGCGTGCGTTGAAAGCGGAGTACACTCGAGAGGGGACACTTCGTTCGCTGCGGGAGAAAGTGAAGGCGGCACCACACCAATGCCTACAGGACTTCAGGCTGGTGGGTGAAGTGGTTTGGAGGCCCGCAGCAGGGAGATATCAGTTGGTGCTGGGGGAGGACTCTCCACTTCGAGAAGTAGTGATTCGCCATGCTCATGAGTCATTGTCCTCAGGCCACACTGGGCGAGACAAGACTCTGGAAAGGGTGCTGCGACGCTTCTATTGGCGTGGTGCCGCGGAAGATGTGGGCACCTGGGTTGCATCCTGCGCAGTGTGCCAATCAGTGAGGCCGCGGGGAACTTACCCGGATGGGTTGCTAAACCCTCACAGCATCCCGAACAGGCCATGGCAGGATGTCGCGGTGGACTTCGTCACCGGCCTGCCGGTATCGGAGAGGGGCAATGATGCTTTCGTGGCCTTCACCTGCAAGCTGACGAAGATGGTTCACGTTGTGCCGATGAACTTCGGCGACAGCTCCGCAGCTGTGGTGGCCAGAATCTACTTTGACTCGGTGTGGCGCTTACATGGCGCGCCTATGAAGATTGTCTCTGATCGTGACCCGCGGTTTCAAGATGCTTTCTGGCAGGAACTCATGAGACTGATGGGTGTGAAAGTGGCTCGTACCACGCCATACAACCCTCGGTCTGACGGCCAGGCAGAACACAGCAACAGGGTTATTGAGGACATGCTCAGGTCCTTTGTTGACGCCAATGTGGAGGACTGGGATCTGTTCACCACTAACGTGGAGTTCGCGATCAATGACTCCAGGAGTGAATCTACTGGCTTCACGCCGTTTGAGCTGGTGTTCGGGTTCTCGCCGCTGTCGCAGTTGGACCTTTTCCTGGAGGCCGCACAGTCCACCGCTGGACGACGAACTGGGGGAGTAGGCACCGCACACGAAGTGGCTGTGAAATTTTCGTCACAGCTGCGGGACGCCAGACAGCGGTTAGAGCTGGCTCAACAGCGACAGCGCGAACAGTTTGATCGCAGGCACGGGCAGCGGGAGTATGCTGTTGGAGATCTGGTCTGGATAGAGGCGAAACACCTTACGGAGAAGGTGATGGATCGCTCAATCTGCAGGAAACTGACCAAGCGCTGGCATGGACCAGTCCCTGTGACCGAACGCTTCTTCAGCGATGTACAGATGACCATGCCAGAGGCCGACAGAGGAGCCCCAGTAGCCTACCGCCTACGCCTTCCTCCTCACTGGCGGATTCACGACGTGTTCGCTCAACATCGCCTCAAACCGTACACCAGCGGTCAAGATGCTTTTGCCGCACGCGATCACCCAGCAGTACCTGAAGAGGTGGTAGTGGACGGTCAGAAGGAAGCACACGTTGAGCGTATCCTTGCACGTCGAGTGCGGTCTGTTCGAGGAAAGGAGGTGGAAGAGTGGAAGGTTCGCTGGACTGGCTACTCCAAAGCTCGCGACCAATGGAGGACGCGTGACAAACTTGAACGTGGAAGTCCACTTCAACAACTTCGTGAATTCGAGCAAGCGAGACTGCACATGGAAGCGCAAGTCCGCGACGAAGCCACTCGGCGACGCGAGCAGCGTGGCCGCCACTCCGCTCAAGCCGGAATGACACTGGCCCACCTCATCACCAATCCCTGCGATGAACTGGACCAGCTCGAACAGATGGAAGATGATATCCCCCTGCCGTGGGAACGCCAGGAGCGCGTGGAAGATGGGTCGTTGGCACTGGTGACAGAGTTGCTGGCAATACAGACAAAAACAACCCGCACGCCCAGGATTCTCGTACTTTTCAGCGGTACTGGCTCAGTAGAGAGGGAATTCCTAAATTGCTTCCCCTCTGCCTCAGTGGTGACCCTCGACTCCGGGCATATCTGGCAACCCACTCATGTGTGTGACATCCTGCAATGGGACTACAAGCAATACCCGCCTGGATTCTTCGATGTTAATTGGGCAAGTCCCCCCTGCAGGCAGTACAGTCAAGCGCGCACCACTGGTGGACCCCCTGACCTTCCCCAGGCTGACAAAATCGTACGACGAGCATTGCAGATCATTGACTACCTGGAGCCAAACATTGGTTCATGGAAAACCCCAGAGGTCGCTTCCCTAACGCGCTACGGCTTCGCCCTATGATGCGCCAGCTCCCTCCTCCGCTGGTGTGTACCTACTGCATGTATGGTACGCAGTACATGAAGCCCACCTGCATATGGACGAACTCAGCACCACCCTCGCCCCTGCTACGCTGTACTACTTCAACACCGTGTGCGTGCAGATGGGCAACCGGTGCTCACCCAGAGACTGCTCAGCTTGGACCTCACCCGCAGCAAACTGGAGCGGGTCGATCTGCGAGTGTATACCCCGTACCAGCACTCCTGCTACGACAACTTTTCCGACATTTACGCCTCCGCGACACTGAAGACCCGCTTTAGATTCCAAGTGGCACCCTTCTTCTTGAAAGTGGTGCCCTGGTAGCGGCAGGCGAACTATGCTCGAAGAGGAACCAGAGAACCTAAGAACTGGAAACAGCAAGGAACCAGAGAACCTAAGAACTGGAACTTAGATGGGTACCTTAGCGGAGTGATCCCGGGAGGTAGACCACTCCTAAGGGGGGGAGAGTTGTGCCCGGAGGCACAGCGTGAGCCGATATGTCTATGCGTCCGTATGTGTGTCATCGGGGGTAATCTGGGATTGGCACGATGACAGTGAGATTGGGCTTGAAATCACGATGAGAATGAATACCAGATGTCCGGGGTATGACAGTATGACACTATGACGGTATGACAGTATGACAGTATGACACTATAGTAGTATGACAGTACTGTGGGGGGTGTCATCGTGGAACTCAGTCAGACCCTCGAAGAATGGTCAGATTCGCATCGGGGTTGAAAAGACAATGAAATCGAATATCAGATATTAAGGTTATGACAGTATGACAGTATGACGCTATGACGGTATGACAGTATGACAGTACAGTAGTATGACAGTACTGTGGGGCAGTCATCGTGTCAGCCTGTTGGCATAACATCTGAATCGAGAATGACGAATCGGAATTAGAAATGAGATCGGATCGGGAACTGAACGTTGAGCCGAAGTGTGACATCGGCTCTCGAGTGGTTATGCCTTCACAGCGCTCTAACCCCTGCCAGCATAGCGCTCTACCCCCCTGTCTTCATCGCGCTCTAAACCCTGCCAACACAGCGCTCTGCAGTTTGGCGCTCTGTTTGAGCTAATGCCACGATCGCAGTGCAAACTGAAAAAAACTGTCGTCAAAAAGATAGGGTTGCGAAGAGATCACCCATCTCTTCGAAAAGTTAGCCAAATGAAGTGATGAAAATACTTACATGGGGTAG
>LGRX02001259.1:20194-88419 GCA_001247695.2 Cymbomonas tetramitiformis | reverse complement strand
GCTCTTGGCCGCCTCTTTGTCTCGGGTCTCTCACTCTTCACATGATGATGATGCGGATGCTGGATACTCAGGGGGGGTTTATTTTTTCCGCACCTGTACGTTCACGTACCCCCTATATAAACGAAGGTCTTCATTCATCAAATCTGAGAAATGCGTGAACGGATTCAGAAAATTCAGTCGCTCTTAACACTGTGTCATTACAGTCATTTCATATTAAATTTCCGCATGGGAATCCCGATATCCCATGCGGGCGCGACGTGTTTCATATTCCAAAATTTCCCGCAGATCGGGTACGATTTCTCGTCGATCGGTGCCGCAAAAAAGGATGACGTTCGAGGTCCGATCCATGCGGAATCCCGCAAAATTTCCTCACCGCTCCTCAGAGGAGCGGTGAGGAAATTTCCGCAAGTAAAAAATCAACTGTGGAAGACTTGAACGTCGGCCCGCTGTGGAACAAAACCTCATATTTCTGCTACAGTGAGCAGATGTGTATGATATTATTTCGAAGTTATGATACTTGTAACTTCGTAATATTATTATTTATCGATCTTTCCGTAGCTTGTTTTTTTTTAGGGAGATGATGAGCGCTTGTGTCAAGAACGGCTTACGTTCTTCAACATGGTACCACAAAAGCGGGGGATTTTGGAACAAAATGTTTGCAGCCGCAGGTTTATTCGTGTTCAAACCGTGTGACACTCTCTCAAACACTTCGTATATATATCATGAAGTGTTGTAGCGAGTTTCAGCCGCTACTTTGAGCATCCGTAGAAACGCGGATGCCCAAAACGCGCTTGAACAACCACATTCTTCACCCTCTTCGCGGGTTGCTTGCATCCGCGAATACGGGTGATGTGAAGCCAAGCACGCTTTAACTCAACGTTAACTTAAGTTAACTTTGGGGGAAAACTTACCGGAGACTAATCTCTGTACGTATCACCGCGCAATCGTTGCATACCGCAAGGGTACCCCCGCACTCCGCGAGAATCCTAAAACGCGAAGTACAGCATCTTTCGCTGCGCTTCGAGTGTCTAACTACGCGTATATATCATAGTAAAAACAAATTGAACGTATTTTAGTAGTTGATGTGAATTGTGTAAAAACCGCTTGCAATTACATGAGCGGGGACGGAGCAGCCAAACGCATACTTTAAAAGGTTCTTTTGTCGATAGCTTATCGATAATTTATCCACGAATCATCGATAACTGTCGGTATTCCGTGTCGAGCGATGACCGTCACTCCTGTGTCACTCCTGAAATGTTTGCGGCATCCGCACGTTGCATTTTCGATGACCTGCCGCAACCATGCCGAAGTTTCCCGAGTCGAATGCCGCATCGCCAAGCTTGACTCCGGGCCCGCGCCCGGCCCATCCATGCGGCACGATGTCATCATTCTCCTTGCGGAAAACGAATATGAAATGACTGTATTGCGTTATGACGTTGAAATTCACGAATTCCCCTTAACAGTGCGAAAAAATGAAGCCAGAACGTAGGCTGTACACTGTACGCTGTTCACGACACTGTGAGCTGTACACGTCACAGTGTAGCGCTGTGCACACGACACTGTGCGCTGTGACACACGAGATAGTATTAATATTTAATTATCGAGTTGAGGCCACTTTCATAGTATATAATTTAAATATAAATATCTAGTAAACACAAAAAGAATATATATATGATATAAATTGAAAGTCGATCATTTGAAACGTACCCAGCGTGTGATATAAATGCGTATATAGGTCATCCATGAATGACAAGGTATGACTTCACAGTGCGGTAATAATTAAGTTTTAATTATATTTAACCCAGGTCAATCAGTGAATAATGAAGAGTGCAGGGGGAGTGCGGTGGGGTGGGGGGCGGAGCCCCCAGCCCCCTCCCCCCCATGTATATGCAGTTCGGCCATGAATGGCAACGTATGACTTCACACGGCGTTAATAATGTAATTCAGGTCATTAGTGAATAATGAAAGGGGGTGCATGAGGCAGGCCCTCCGGTAGCCCCCACCCCCACCCCCGCCCCCCCCTTCATTATCAGGCAGTTCATGCATGAATGGCAGCTTATTACTTCAAACGGCGTTAATAATGTAATTCAGGTCATCGTGAATAATGAAGGGGGGTAAAGGGAGAGCCCCAGGGACCCCCGCCCGCCCCCGCTCTTGGCCGCTCTATTTGTCGCTTGGGTCTCTCACTCTTCACATGATGATGATGCGGATGATGGATACTCAGGGGTGTGAGTATACTGTGGGCTAGTGATATATACTCGTGCTAGATAAACCAGAATACGGATATCAGAATAGTCCACTGAACCGCTAACGGCTGTCCAGATATAGCCGTTAGGGTTTAGGGTTTAGGTCACGGAGCCAGATCTGAATCTGCTACGTGTGACACACGTAACTAGAGACAGTCTAACTACTAGGGGTCTAAGCACTGCTAAGGTACCCCATACCAGCACACCACCACTGTCGAGAGAGCAGTGGTGTCACTACCTAAACGGTAACAAAATCAACAAATGCCAGAAGGCAGAAACAAGCTAAGCGGGAGGCCGGTGCATGATAAATCTGCCCGGACGGTCCCCTTCAGCAACACGAAGCTAATTTACGGTCTGAAACTAGCTAACGTAGCTGCACCCGTGGTGTCAGTCTACTACGTGCGGAAAGCGGTGTAGGATCTCAGATTCTATCTCCCCCCGTAGGGCTCGAAAAGCGCGAATTCTGAAATACAAGTCTCCTGTGGCCTCGATCTCGCTGCGGCCAGGTCCCGGGTCCTCGTAGAAGTCCTCGGTGGCGGCGTCGAAGGCGACAATGTTGTGCTGTGACACCACCAACCCCTGTGCGGGTGGTGTCGCAGAGTCGAAGTCAATCTCGTAGTGCAACGGTTGCGCGAATTGCGCGGCGACAACCGTTGCGTCGCACTCGTCGGTCAGGAACACGAAAGTGCAGAAGAAGAGTGTAGAGAGGAGAGCTGTCTGGAGCAATCCAATCTTGCGACCACCACCAACCCTCTGGCGAGGTGGCGGTGGCTGCGGCGGAGTCGTAGCATCAAACGCGGCGCCTGCTGCGGTCTGCACGGCGATACCGTCGCGCAACTCGTAGTGCTGTCCAGGGCTCACGAGCTCACCGTAGTAACGGCATCCCCCAAGAGAGTCCGTGTTGCGGTACACGGCGTGGGGGCACGTCTGAAGGTCGACGTGCTCCGGCGGCAGAATAGACACCACCTCTGCCGTCTCGTCGTTGTCCTCGGTCTCGCAGGCATCCTCATCCTCGGTCTCGTCGAACGGGTCCGCGGTGAGGGTGAACTTGTCGAAGTGCGCGCCCACGACCGTAGGCGTCATGTCCAACACGGGGCTCACGTAGTTCGCCCACTTGTCGAAGGTGCCAAGTGCGCGCTCGTCGTTGTGCACAATCGTAGGCGTTGTCTTGACGGTGGGGATGATCTTCGCGGTCTTCTCGGCGGTGAAGGCAACGCGAGGAGGGTCGCCGGCGGGTTTCGAATCCTCGAACACCACCGAACGTGCAGCCAGAGGCGGGTCTACGGTGAACTTCACCGCAGAAATCTCTCGTAGGCCAGAATATTGTGCTCGAAGGGAATGTCCATCAGAGCGGTGGTCGTCGTGCGAGGCGAAGGTGTTGGCGGTGGGTCCCTTGTGGACCTCCGCCTTGCCGTAGGAGTCACAGAGCTCGGCGAAGGCCTCGTCGTCCTCGTCGTCGTAGGCACTCTGCATCTCGGCGGTCACGAGCTCGGCGAGGTGCGCCGCCTTGACGTTGTCGTCGTTGGCGTTGCACAAGTGCATCGAGAGCTCGGGGCACTCGCTCGCGGGGTGATAGCATCCGGCGCAGCCGGGCATCGTGCAAGCGGGAACGAACGTCTCGGTCGCCACGTGATAGGCGGAGTCCACGGTGGACTTCGCCCCAACCCGATAGAATGCGCCTTTGCCTTTGCCTTTGCATCTGCCTTTGCCCTTCCCCCGTTGGCCTCGCCCACGATCATGGCGAGCGTCGACGAAGTTCTTATCGAAGAAGGAGCGACGGTCGTGCTCCCCTTGGCCTTGTCCGCGTCCGCCCTTAAGATCGTTGCGAACGTCGGAAAGCTCTTGACGAACGGCGGAGAGCTCCTTGCGCATATCGCGCACAAGGTCGAGTAACGCGGTGTCCCCGCAGTCACTCGTGGCGTGATGATCTCGGTGTCCACGGGCGTGCTCGTAGTACGCGGCGACGAGGGGAACGGACGTAGCGGTTTTCTTCTTGTAGTACTTCGTGAGCTCCTTGAATTCCTCACGTAGGCGAGACTGAAGGTCCAAGATGTCGACGGCTTGACGTTGATCAACACGTCGATACTCCGCTTTCATGGCGGAGAAGAAGTCGTTGTCAAGCGCGGAGAGGAAGTGTTTCTTTACGACGTCGGGCTTGAGCGGCACGCCCAATTGGTGCGAGGCGTCGGCCACGAGCTCGTTGAAACGACGAATACGGGCGTCCGGGTCGACGTTGGCCTCGAAGCGGATCTCGATGAGGAGCTGAAGGGCGTCGAGAGGCTCGGTCTGGTCGTCCAAGCGCCGGGATATCTCCAGCAAGGCACGCTTGCCGTCGCTGGGGAACTCCCGGCCAGAAGAGTCAAGCCAAGCCCGGGCATCGGACCCGGGCTTGATCAAGTGCTCGAGGGTGACGTAGAGAAGGTCGTTGGCGTCCTCGGAGCACTCGACGGTGGAGTCGGTGAGGCGAAATAGATCAACGAAGGTGTCGTTCTCGTTCACGAAGTGCTTCTCGATCGCTTCCACGAGGTGGAGCCAGATGAGGTCGGCGTGCCTCTCGTCGGCGGTGAAACGAGCATCCTTCGCTCCTAGGACCGAGGACAACACGTTCTTCGAAACGGTGCCCTCGAATCCTTCCTTGCGAAGCTGCCGGATAGCTTTCCGCGTCGCCGCGGTGATAGCCAATCCAGGCGTCGCCGGGGTCTTGGCGTAGTGCGCCCCGGGGTCTAGAGTGAAGATTGTGTCCAAGCGAATGCGCTTGGACACTGGAGGTGGAGCTGGAAGCACCACTGGAGTTGCGCCGGGGAGTCCCGGCGGAATCGGAGTAGATGAAGGTGTAGTCATCTCTGATAGTCCCTCGTGAAGCGCCCGCCAGGGCGCCCGGCGAGCTCTGACAAGTCGTGCGGAGCAAAAAGCAAAACTCGAAATGTGGCGTCAGGGTTCGTTGCTGAAAGTATTGAAGTCGACGTGGTCGCTCTGGCGCGCATGCTACTGGGGGAGGGAGCACAGCATCACCAGTCCCTTTTCACGTCCAGAATTGCGGTACCAATCGTCGTCGTCCAAGTCGTCGCGCGCCGATCCAACAAGAATGCTCCCCTCGCCTCAAAACGCGAAACCGCTCAAAACATCAAAGCTGCTAGCGCCGGGCACCGGCGTTGGCGCCCCAACCTGCGGGTGTTTAGCCAATCATGGCCAAAACAATCAGTGGATAGCGTGGATTAGGTCCACTACCTGTGAGTATACTGTGGGCTAGTGATATATACTCGTGCTAGATAAACCAGAATACGGATATCAGAATAGTCCACTGAACCGCTAACGGCTGTCCAGATATAGCCGTTAGGGTTTAGGGTTTAGGTCACGGAGCCAGATCTGAATCTGCTACGTGTGACACACGTAACTAGAGACAGTCTAACTACTAGGGGTCTAAGCACTGCTAAGGTACCCCATACCAGCAGGGGGGGGGTTATTTTTTCCCCACCTGTACGTTCACGTACCCCCTATATAAAATAATGTGAATAAAATTTTGAGGTTGGAAGACTGTAAAATTTGTTTCTCTTATGGGGAAACGTGAAATACTTGTATATATTGTAGGTAAATCGTGCGCAAAGTATTTATACCTTCCGCATATCTTGTGCAGTCGAGAAGCGGAAAACAGGCTGGGGATCGACGGTAGAGTTCAAAGTACTTTGAGTAAATGGACGACGATAAAGGGCAACCCTTGACAATGTTGAGGCAACCCTTGACAATGTTTGTGAAAGAGGTTGGTATGTGGCATGCGAATCTACTGTCGATTTTGAATTAGTAGGGGATCAACAACAGACAAGTTAGATGTCTGGGGTAGCTAGCCTTGACAATGAAAGGTCAGCGAACAAGTTCGCTAACCTGCGCATTGTATACAAGCCGGCGGTCCGATAATGTTTGCTCCAATAATATTTCTGACCGTACGGATGGAAGCTCCTCAACGAGAGCTCTTCAGTTCTGCAAAAAAAAAGAAAATCGGACGGTCGACGGCTTCGGAAATTTCAGTCAAAGTTTGGTCAACGGTCACAGTGTTAAGCACCGCCCACTATGGGCTCACAGTGTTAATGATCAATTCTTGCGCAGGCAAGCTCAGCAATCAAGTAAACATTCGAAGGTATACATATCACTTGTATATGCCTAAGAAGGCATAATATGTCCTTTAAGTGTCTACTTGGGTGCTTAGCTGACCCACACACCGTCATCTAGAAGTTGCGGTAGGGTTATGACCGTTAGTGTGCGCAAGATGGGCAGCCCATCAAGCGTATGCAACGTGCGTATGTCAATAAATATTCGCTAGTACTATATGATAATACTTTATTATCATATGGTACCTTAGACAGCCTTTCTTGAAGCATCGGGATGGCCGCTGCCGCTCCTCCGGAGAGGGTGTTGCGGTGAGATGGCGGGATGCCAACCACAAGCACAACACCTCACAACACGCTGAAAATTTGTATGCGCGAAGGGAAACGTGCATACAAACCAAAGGCGAGTTACTCAAACGGGATGCAGCGGGATGCACCATACTTATAATCAGAATTTTTGAGGGAGGTTTTGAGCAAAAACTCGAAACATCACTCGAAAATCCCAGAAAGCAATGAGATGTGCGCCCGCACTTGGCAGGAAGCATGCATATGCAATATGATGAATATGTAGGTAATGATATATTGCAACATAATGAAGCAGAATATCACATTACAGCCTGCCAAGCAGCTGAGTGCAAGCGAGTTTAGCAACTTCCAACGTTCTTGCGGATGTGAAAAGTCTGCGCAAGAAATTAATTCAAGGAAAAAATTCGATTTAATTATAAATGTGGACCGACGGCTTGTATACATTGTCAAGGCTAGCTACCCCAGACATCTACCTCATGTCATGCGTAACGCTGTCATAATGACGCTTTTCGATCGTCACGCCCATATTGCCTCACGAATGTAACTTACGAATCGACATATACAGGTGAAGCCTTGATGTTTTCACTTTTGTAGACGCTTGTTCGATTGGTCTAAATTTTAAGCAGTGAAAATGACGTCAGCATGTCACAGTCAAGTGGCATTCGCAAACCGCGTGTGAGCAAGATATTTGAATATGAATTATATTAGACAATTTCTATTGGTGAATGAACAGTGTCACGACTGTTGAGTATAAATATATAATAAAGCTTGTTAGTATTTTTTTTTTAAATACGTTCATCAAATCTATAAACATAAGCAGTTCAATATGAATTTCCGAATCTAACTTTTCATCTGGCGGCTGGCACGCTTATTATATATAAATTTAAAATAAATAATGTTAGAATATAAGCCTCTTAAATTTTCGGACGTGGTCGCCAAGACACATCAGACATGAGAGTTGAGACACAGTACAGTTCTTGCATTTTGATTTTCCTCGTGGATTTCGGCGGAATTCACGAGGCAAACCGCCGCGCGCGTCGTTTGCATATTTGATTCGGATGCCTCGCAAAAAGTGACGTAATACACCGAACGCGACGAAAACGCGACATCGAGTGGCTGATTTTCCACAATAAGTGAGGCATAAAACCACCGACCACCTCTGGAGGTGGTCGGTGGTTTTTGCCTCGGACATCTGAAAGGCGTGCAAATAAAATTAAGCCACGTGGAAGCTGAAGATGCAGATAATTTTGAACCAAAGACCTCTGCAAACCTTTTAAATTTCTGCAGCGTAGACTAGTGAAATATTCGTGATATATTAGAAGGAAACAATGTTTACTAGAAGGTATCATGAACGATGGGAAGCATCCCCGCACATATTCGGTGACTGGAAGATCTCGGATTCTCCGCTTCGTGTGGCGGAAGCGGGAATGGCGGAAGCGGGAAACCGCATCCGCAAAACGGCATTCCCTTCGGTATCCTGCCGAAGGGAAAGCTAAGAAATACTAATAACAACAACGGAAACATATTTTCAACGTTGCATGTGCGCATCTGTGTTTCTTTTGTGCATTTGGTTGACCCGCTTCGAGCCCCGCGGCGGAAACGTGGACGCGGTTGACATCCGCGTTTCCGCTAAAGGTGACAATGCACTGTTAGATGTTCAGAATTGCTTTCTTATGTTCATATAATATGCCTGACATGCTCATGCTGTGCAGTGTGAGTCGCTGCTGGGCGTGAGTCGAGATGGCTGGCTCGAATCACGCCCATTACCCCCACTCACAAGAACCGTCCAGCATCCTGAATCCTGGAAGGATCTTGCGCGCAAAAAAAACGTGTTGTTCCTAACACTTATTAGAATTCATATGCAAAGTAATGCTGTGTTTGGTATACGTTAGCATCCCGAAAACAACAGCCGCTGGATAGCTACTTACAGGGCACGGTCAATTTTATCACTGCACATGTTCCTCACGCCTTCATAAAACTAAGTTGTTCGTGGCCTCCGACGTGGCATGCGACATCGAGTGAAAGCCGAGGACTGCGTCCCAAAAATGCAAAGCACGATACTCCTGACTCCTCGTCAATTTTAAAGAATTTGACGAGGACCAAGACTCCTGACTCCTCGCGCGTTCAGGCCTCGCGATGAGTCGCGGTCCTCACATAAAAAAATGTGAGGAGTTAAAATGCAAGAACTGTAGTGACAGTCTGCAAAGCTTCGAGAATGAAGGTTGATGACACTGTCATGGGCTGCGGGCCCATGGCAAAGCCCCGCAAGGCCAGTCTGGGGGGGTGTGGGGGGCAAAGCCCCCACTGGATCGAAACTTGTTGAAATTTTGGGTTGTGAAAATGAGTCAGTAGTGTGCTAGCACTCGTGCACTTTGGGTGACCAACACGCGCGGCGGGTCCCAACACCACGGCCGCGGGCGCCTCCCCATACTCTGTTTTCGAGCACTGTGAGTACGAACCCCCAGACATTGCGATGTGATGTGCTGCCCCCTCCCCGGGGGAAAGCGTGGGCAGCCCATAATATATAGACCACCACGATATCTAAGACGAATTTCAGATCAAAATTTACAACCAATCACATCATCAAGTTATATATATCAGATATTTAAACAATGAATCACAAACAAATTTGAGATTTGATAAATACAACGCATTTTGATTTGATTTGTTTGTTCACCAATAGCGTACTAAGCATATGACTATGAAATCAGCTTGAGATTTAAAAGATAAACAGATTCGTTTTATCCGCTTTAGGTTGAAAGATACATCAAATTGTTTGACCAATTACATCGATTGATACTAAATAACTGATGAAATCAGAGTCTGCTCAAAGTAATTTCAACCATCAAATTGCTACAAACAGCAAATAATTGTTGATACGCTACAAATGTAACACATTCAGACACCTGGCATGCTTCGATGACGACATTTGGCGATCATTATGGCTACCACATCGATATCTTTATATCATAGTACATCTAAATGTGTGACAGTGCCCCTATGTGACAACCTATAAATTCAACAACGACTCTTATTGTTATCATTTGTGAATTCATAACTATACATTAACAACAACTTCAAATTCAACATGTCTCAATTTACCAAAACATGGTTTGGCACCCTGAAGAACAAGTTTGAGAACAATGAAGATCTTTCCAATGATCGTTTTCGTGTTTTCGCAGTCTGCGAAAGCAAATCTAAAAGCTTGTCACGGACTAAAGAGAAACAACCAGTTGTCTCTGTGACTTTCAGGGATGCCCCAGGAAACCTGCTCATGGCTACTGGCTGGAAGCTCTTGGCTGGAGCAACCTTGCAGGATACAGCTCCTTTACTGGAGCATGTGGAGGTGGGCAAGTTATATGACATCTACCTTTCCTCCGAAACCTTTTAGGGTGATATCTGTGTATCATTCAATTGAGATTCCCGATAACTAAGTAGTTCCTTTATTCAGTACTTTGATTTAACTCATGACAATACTGACAGGTTCAAACATGTCAGCCACACCTACGTACATGACAAACACAACGAGCCTCTCTTTGGACCTCACTTCGGTGGACATGCGATCGATCAGGATAACTTCCTGAAATCACTTCGTGTTGAAGAGCTCAGGGTCAGAAGACTTGCCATCTCATCATTGCATGCAAAGATCCAGGAGTTCCCACATCTTCAAACAAACATTCCTCCCGCTCTCCAGAAGCTGCGAGAAAAGGGCGTTGTGAACAAAAAATCGTTCTGCATTCCATATCTTAATGACCTGTAGTAAATAGAGAACATTTTAGTTTTATTAGCAACCTTGCCAACACCTCGAATCTCACTTGAGTATATTCTTAATAAGGTAACCTTAGTTTCCAATTCCTAGCCTTGACAATGAATATGCCGATTGGTGATTGCTTCGAATGTCTTTAAATGTCCCAACTATTTATCTTGCTTCTTATTGTTATTGTGCCCTTAAATTTTAGATTACAACTAAGCTATTCCTTTATTCAATACTTTGATTTAGCGGATTAGGGAACTTGGATTTTTTCCCCACCTGTACGTTCACGTACCCCCTATATAAACGAAGGTCTTCATTCATCAAATCTGAGAAATGCGTGAACGGATTCAGAAAATTCAGTCGCTCTTAACACTGTGTCATTGCGTTATGACGTTGAAATTCACGAATTCCCCTTAACAGTGCGAAAAAATGAAGCCAGATCGTAGGCTGTACACTGTACGCTGTACACGACACAGAGTAGCGCTAACACGACAATATAAAATCCGTTGAAGCCATTGTATAAAATATATACGACATTGTATTATACGAGTTGAAGCGTTCATTAGTATCCAGCCAATTAAATCAGTGTTCAGGTGAAGCCCATGAATATATAATTCCGGAAAGCGTAGTTATCATACTGCGTTGAATATAAAGCTGTGGACACGACACTGTGAGCTGTGACACTGTCACACACAACACGATAGCGAAACGGCACGACGTATATAATTTAAATATGAATATATAATAAACACTAAAGCTATATATGATATAAATTGAAAGTCGATCAGTTGAATGAACAATTAAGATCATCCATGAATGACAACGTATGACTACGACTTTACCATATTTTATAATCGTATAATCAGGCCATCGAGAATGATGGCAGGGTGCTGGCGGACGGCAACATTTCCATCGGTACTGGGGAAGAGGAGGGGAGCCCCCTGCGGTACCAGTGGACGGTGGGGGGGTCTGGGGGGCGGAGCCCCCAGCCAGTTCACCACCACCACACCCCCTTGCCCTTAGATAGAGTTGGACATGGGGAAGGAGTCTGGTCCCGTTACGCGAGGGTCGAGGCGGAGACCGGCTTATGCGGTCCCATTGTACCGCTGGGGATGGGGGGTCTGGGGGGCGGAGCCCCAGTATTCTAATTCTAAAAACTCCAGCAGCACATTAGGTATAATAGAACCTAGATACTTGAATACCTTAATATCTAGAGATATTTAGAGATATGAATGCCCTTAATTTGACGACCTTGGTGGAGAATGCGCTGGCTTATCTAATTTCTAGAAGTATCAATCATCACGATTTCAACTGAATCGTTTTTATCCAATGAAAGTGTTTAGACATATATCAACCTATCAGCAGATAGGGAGGCATGAAATAATATCGGTGTGTTGATACACACAACTTAGAGATATTTATCGCGATTCGAGGAGTATAAAGGGCCTACTATTGAATTCAGCTTCATTTTACTTTCAATTAACTTCACATCTTCAGTCTTCAACCTCAACTTTTCAACACACTAACATCTAATATGTCTCAACAACAAAACAACACTGGTTGCAAATTGAATGGTAAAGGTAACCGTTTCAATAGCGACGAGGTGGAACAATATAGTGATTCAGATTCCTCTGGATGTGAAGCATTTCTAGACTAATAGCAATACAATAATATTTCATTTCTAGCAATCCTAGCTTATACATATGTACATATGCAATTCTTGTGTAAATCAACAATGTGCACTGCTCGCCTCTTGCCTCGATATGCATGCACTTACTTGTTTCACTTGAGCAACATGCAAGTCCTACTTCTTAGCCTTGCTTATTGATGTAACATATATGGGAATCAATATATATCCACAGTTATTACATATTAGGATCCTCAAATGAAATTTATGTAGATTGATACCTCCTTCTACCTCATACTACCAATGCATTCACGAGTCAAAAACTAGGAATTTCCGAACTATGTTTCCATCCAACTGCAAACGTCCTACCCACCAATGCACTCTTACAAAATATTTAATTACGTAATCATTGGTATCGAATGACTCAATGTATGTACCTTAAGTAAGTGTAACTTAGGGAACAAATTCATATGTTCACAATGTCATAATGCACTAGAGTTCAACCCCATTAATCAAGTCTCTATGTTCTTGAAAATGTATAATCCACCTAATGGTGAGACTAACTTCCACCATATTGCATTTAAAGCTTCTAATAAGTGAAATTAGATGTGAACAGCAAAACCTTCACAACTAGATCTATACACCATTCATATCTGGCATATATGAACAATACCACACATCTAGAAATACACTACCACCGTTAATGTATAGATTTTATATTTTTTCCCCACCTGTACGTTCACGTACCCCCTATTATATAACTATAACCGATAACCGGGCCGGTTATCGGTTATCCGGTTATAAGGGCACATCTCTGGTACAGACGTCGGGTGTCCTGTGATGGCTGCCTTTCTGTATTGTTGCCTGTGTATTGTTGTTGTTGGCGGGCAAGGCTTGCCGCGCTGTCTGATCTCGTGAGCGTTGGTGTAGCAGACCGCCACATGGCACCGGTGACAGTGTCACGAAAAATAAGGGATCCCGCGAAAAATCGACGAAAATACGTTGCTAACAACTGCCACGAGCGCCCCCGCGGGGGGTCGCCCGCGGCACCTCGCGACGATTCTATTGGACACGAAAGGACGCCGCCACATTGAAAAAAAGTGGCTTTTAGTCTTTGAAAACATTTTGAAAACTCACAACATTGTCACAGACGTCTGGAAGCCACGACGCGGTACGTCCTTGTATTTTTCACTTTTGTTTCCGCCTTAGTTTGTGTTAGTTATTTTCTCAAACGTTTTGTCGCGCCTGTAAAAGCCCTTGCCGGCCTTCGGGCAAGGTCTCTTGAACTTATCGAAGATTACGCAACTTTTTGCTGCGAATCTCACTGCCGAAGCCGAATTTGTAACTGTGCAGTCGAAATTTGGTCACTCATACTGCTTGCGTGTGTGCTTGTGGGGCGCTTTGCAGGTCGCAAAACCAGTGGATACTCTAACATGGCAATCCTGGTAAGCGAATGCCCTCGGTTTCCCTGGAAACTTATTACATCTTTTACATGTTAATTTAGTGAAATATTTTTAGTCTCCCTGCCTCTCGTAGTACTTTCTAAGTCGTGTCTAACTTGCCGGCTTTTGCAGAACGTCTGCTCCCGCACCCCCAGTCTTATCCCAGACCTATTCGGGAATGCGCGCTGCTTGGGAGGGCAGGCAGTTTTTGTATTTTCGTTTGGCACATAGACCTTTGTTTTTTCAAAGCGGTACGGCCCTTACTGACGTGCAGCCTTTGGTTTCCGTATTTTTCGCAGGTTGTAATAGATGGAGAATGCTGCTGATTTTTCGTGGGCTGCAACCACCTCGAAAGTGGCTTGCAGGTCCCATGTATGCCTATTAGGTAAGCTCTACAAATATTTCCAGTGACATATTTTTTAGAAGCTTTGGTCGGGCCTTTGCTTGCTGTTTTCGAATTGGTTTTGGACGTTGTGGGTGGGTTTATGTTTTTCGCAGTGATCTCGGGTCTGTCGACTGGATACGGAGATTTGGCAGGCTGCCAAACCGCAGCTGCACAGCGCAGTCTATTTTTTTGTTCCTTCACTATGCGACAGGACTTTTGGTTGGTTTGTCTGCCTGCATTCGGCCAAGGTGCCGCTTGCATCAGCGGAGTATGTTAGGGTAGACGGTTGAATCTCCCCGTGGGATGACGGAACGCTGGGACTACCTCGTTGGCTATCCAGTGCGACCGAACGCAGGTGGATAGCGAAATTGTTTGTTTGACTATGTTGGGGTGGAAGTCCGGAGAGCTTTGCTCATACGGCATCGGTTGAATTCCGAACCGTCTCGCCGCACGCTGCAGACAACATCAGAAAAGGTATGGTACTTTTCTGCCTACTCATGAGTGTGCTTTCAATATTTAACGGTGTATTGTCTTGACTGGCACCCTTGCATGCCCTGCGTGAGTATAAGAACATTCAGTGAGCACGCTGGCATCCGTTTCTGACAAGTTTAACTGTCGACTGCAGGCGCATGAGCTGGAGCCTGAGTTGTTCAACTGGAGCCGGTGCCGAACTAGCTTATCAATGCACCTTGCCTGTATCTTTCTTATCTCGACACACTGGGACTACCAGTAACTAGGAAGCTGACTTGGGCACTCGTTAAATAGTACGTAGAGTAATGTATATCGATGTATATAATAAAACCCTCATAGACGGGTGTAAAGGAGTGGCACGATGCCACTCAGGTTAGTAGCCATCCCGCATGTCTCGAACTTGCATTGTGAGCGTTGCCACTGCGGCTGACAACTGGAGATTTTTGTTTAAATTAACTATACATACACCAACAAGCTGTTGCTACCGGAAAATAAACATTGCGTAGTCGAGAATGCATACACGGTCGATCAATATAAATGCTGGTATGGTACCCCTTAGGGTTTGATCATAGTTTACACGCTCTTTTGATATTCTTACACAAAATCGGACTTCACCATCGAATTCCCCAACATCGAAATGTGTAATAAACACATTGGTATACCTATAGACGACCTATTCCTGATCGATATCGAACCCTAATATCGAACTGCTGATATTTCGGCCCTCTGGTGCCATGTGGCGATGAGCGGTAGGTGAAGATGATGGCGATTAGTATTGCGGTCAGGGTTGCTGCCATAGCAATTGCGGCGATGAGTGTGGGGTTCAAGGTTACGGCCGTTTCAATGAGGGGCGTTATGGTGGAGCCGATCGTCTCCACCGGGTTGTTGGTGTCGCGGTAGTTGGTGGCCCCTTGAGCTGCTGATGGGCAGGCGATGCAGGCCAAGCACAGCACAGCGAGGGACCATGTGGGCAGCGGAGGGGAGCGGCCGTGTCTGCGTGCTTGGTGTCGGTGGCTTGCCGACTGTGCCACCGGGATTCCGGTGTTGGCGCGTGCGTCGTTGTGGATGTGGGCGCGGGCGGCGGTCGGCACGTGGCTGGGAGTGGTGTGGTTGATGCGGAAGCGGGGTGTGTGAACCATGCGCTGGCGTTGGGAGATAAAGAGGTCCCACGTCATGGGCATGAACCCCTGCGCCACTTTGATGGTGTTGATAAGCATCAACGTGGTAACCTGCCGTTGGATCGTTTGTGGGAGGTGGGCGGCTGGGCGGCAGCAGTTGGCAACCATGTCGATCTTGGTGCCGGATACCGCGCACTGGTGCGATCCGAACCTGTGGTGGGTGCTGCCAATTTTTACGGTGCAGAACCTGCAGTACCCGCGGTTTGGTGTCGCTGAAGGGGGGGGTGTTGGACGAGTGCGGGCGGGAGGTGGAAGGAGCGTGGGGGGGTCGTCGATATAGGTGCTGCGATTGGCCAGGGTGTGAAAAACGTCGTGCACGGACTGCGGCACCGTAGAGGGGTTGATGGATGCGGGTTCTTGCTGTGGTTGGCTGTCACCCGGCGCGTCGTTGAGCGTCTCACCGAATATTAGCCGGTCGTGCTGCCTTGACACCGTATAGGTGTCCTCCTCCGCGGCGACTGGCTGCCCGACAGCGCCTGCTGTTGGCGGGGTGCTGTTAGTTGCGGCGTTTGCACGCTGGGGGTTGATGATCTGCCTCCATGCGTCCTGGCTTGAGTAGGAGGCCCAGGCATCCCATGAGGCTGGCGGGGCGTTGTTGGCGGTGGTGTCTGCGCGCTCGGGGTTGATGCGCTTCGTCCACGACTGCGCTGCGAGGAGGGAGCACAGCGCTGCGATGCTGCACAGGCATATCATTGCCATTGCCATTGGAGTGGCGTGGTGGGTGCCGCCTGTCTTGGAGTATTGCTGGTGGTCCAGGAGGGCGCCTGATGTCGAGGTGAGGAACGAGGCGAGGAGGACGCACAGCAGTGCCACGACGTAGAGTGGTCTGGTGTGGGGCCGGCGTGGCTGCTGGACGACGTGGATGTCGGTGTTGCTCACTTCACGGTCGGCGCACGTGTGTGCGCTGAAGTACGAGTCGTCCACTTCGTTGCTGGGCTTCAGGGTGCGCAGCGGGAGGTAGGCGTTGGTGGTGAAGTCCCCGCTGCCGTTGTGGGGATGGTATACCAGCGCGGCGCCTCGGCCGGGGACAGCGGGCAGGATGCCTGCTGACATGGCGTGTAGGACCTGCACGGACAGGAGCACGTCGAACTTGACGTCGGCGTCAGGGGATATGCCCGGAACGTCGAGGACAACGATCTCATGGGAGGTGCCGGGACTGGCAACTATCATGAGTTCGCCGCTTCCCCATGACTGGTGCGTCTGGGTGCCTGCGCTGCCAAGGCTAGTGTCCACGATGGTGGTGCCCGTGCGTACGCTGAGGCCCAGGGCCTGCACATGGCGGCGGTTGATGACCAGGACCATGGAACCGGTGTCCACGATAATGCAATGGTATTGCTGGAACACCCCACTGCGCTGGTTGAAGAAGAGCATGCCCTTCTTGGCGTCGCTGTTGAAAATCGTGTAGCAGATGGCAGTGCGTCCGAAGAAGCGCGCGTGCTCCTTCGACTTGCTGGCTGCGCCCTTGGTGGTGAGTCTGACGACTTCCTCCTTGGGCACGTGCTGGGTGTCGGATATCAAGGCGCTAACCGACAGGCAGGACTCGAGCGCTTCCTCCGTGTACGATGCCTCCAAGAGCATTTGTGCGGCGCCATGCTCCTGGTGCGGCACAACGTGGGTCGTCTGGGTCGGAGTGGCATCATCCTGCGCGGGAAGGCGAGAGCGCACTGCCACGGGTGCGGTGTGCTCACCGCTGCATGCGACCCCCCGGAGAGCCTGTGCGGTTGAATGAGGCAGGCAGGGGCTGATGGTTCACCCGCGTGCGGGCCGTGCATGCCAACGTGGCGTTGGCGACCTCGTCGTTGTTGGCGGCGCCGGCGTTGTCGTCCTCATCGTCACTGCTGTTTGCGTCGGCGTTCACGGGGGTAGTGGAGATGCCATGCCAGGCTTTGTCGGCCACCTGGGCGATGAGTTGGGCCTCCATGCGCCGATGGATGATGCAACACCTGGCGTAACCGTTTGCGTCAGGCTCCACTCGCTCGACCGTACGGATCGTGCATCTGAGAGGCATCCCGTCGTATGTGATCCGATGGAAGCCATCGGTGGGCGGCTCGGTGGTGCAGATGAGGCGGCTGATCTCATCGTATTCATGCTGCACCTGGAGTGCGTGCTCCTAGGCGTGCAGGTTCCTGACGTAGTCAGCCTGAGTGAAGATTATGCCCGTCGGTGCGGACCACTGCGAGGTTTGGATGGCGAAGGCATCTGCTTCATGGTAGTTGCTGAGGACAGGAGGGGTGGTGAGTGGAAGGTGTTGCTGAAACCACGGTGCGGCCGGAGCGGGTTGTTCCACCTCCATTTCCATGTCGTCATCAGCGTCGTGGACAGAGTCTTCAACGGACTTGGACTTGTTGGTGTCCGAGTCGAGGGATGACGTGATCACGAAAGTGGGCGCGCCCTCGATACTGGTGTAATCGGTGCGTGCGTAGCCAGGGTTGTTATACCCTGGCCACGGTGGGTTTGGGGCTGGTATGGCGCCTGGTGGAAATGGTGCGAGAGGACAGAGGCTGCTAAAAGGATGCTGCAGGTCCTGCTGAAGGCGGCGCATGACTTGCTCAACCCATGGGGCTGTCGGGGTGAGGAGGGACATCATGGTTATGTTCCGAAGGCAGCTGTCGTCGTCGGAGCGTCGGGGGTACTTCAGCGTAGCTACGTCGTCCTGGGGGAGGAGGCGCACTCCCACGTACATGGCGTGGGGGGGCTCCTCGGTGACGTATGCCAGCAGGGTCGGGTCACGGTCCTGCACTTTGTGGTATAAGTCCTGGAGCAGGTCCACGCGGTCGTCCAGCTTCTCGATAGCCTTGGACAGCGTGTGGAGGCGGTAGGGGTGGTCAGGTGCTGGGGTTCCCTCCAGCATTGTGCGTCGACCATCCCTGGCGCAGTTGTGCCTGGCGTGTAAGGTGTCGTTGCTGTCGGTGATGGGGGTGGGCCACCCAGCGATCTGCTTGCGCGCTATGGTGACGCCTGTGTTGCGTTGGTCGTATGCGACCAGCAAGACGGCTGGCGGGGCACCTTGGGCAATGTCGTCGAGCCAGTACTGGAAGAAAAACATGGTGCACGGCGGCTCTAGTAGCATGAGAGCGATCTCGTCGGGGGGGATGTTTTTGAGGGATGCCTCTGCGAGATGTGGCAGGTGGTCATTGGCGTCGAAGTAGCCGGGCCGGGGCCACTCAGGGATCATGGGATCGAGCGTGCGGGGTTCGGCGGCAGGGGGATTGTGCGCGGGCTGCTGGACCGAGTCTGCGCTGTAGGTGTCGGTGGCGGGGGGCTGTGGTGGCGAAACAGGGTCCGAAGCGTCGGCGCTGGCGAGGTCCTCGTACGTGGGGTAATCCTCGTTGGTGGTGGCGTACGAGTGGAAGTGCACGATGGCTTCCGGGGTGATGTTCGGCGGGGCGACGGCGTGGTAGCTGCCAGGGGGTTGCGCGCCTGTGGGGTGTGCATGGGGCTGAGTGGAATCCGCGGGCTCGCAGTACAGCTGTTCGAACTCGGCAAAGGACAGCGGTGTCTGACGGTTGTCCACCCTGCCGATGTTGGCCAGCAGCAGGGGATGGAGGTACTGCACCTGCGGAGGCATTTTCTGCTGATTGGGGGCCCACATGTCGTTCGCCCACCGTGATCTGCCAGAGAAATGGCAGTTCTCGGCGGAGATGCTGCCGCCGGGACCTGCGTGGAATAGGTTGACGGGACCCCTGCAGTACTTGCACGCGTCCCCCGGGGAAATGACTCCAGCTGCGTGAGATGGGGTGGTGCTGCGGGGTCGTTGGATCAAGGCCTGGCCTTTTGCGTTCAACCTGAGCGTGGCCGTCGGGGTGGACCTCCGGCTTACAGTGGGTGGCGGTGGGAGAATGGCTGGGGGCGTGGGTGTTCGAGGCAGCGGGTTTCTGCGTGTTGGTGGTGCTGGATTGATGGGTGCCTGGGGAGCTCCTCGGACGGCAGGCGTGGGGCGGGCGTTCATCTCGGCGAGGTAAGCTTGCTTTGTGGCGCCCACCTGGGAGTTGATGAAGCCGTTCAGGTTGTCCATCATTACCCGGTTTTTCATTGCCTGGCCTTTGAAGCGGAGGAGCTCGTTGTAGGCTGTGGTGGCGATGTCAGCCATCTGGTCGGTCGTGAACTCCTCATGGCCCACACCAGAACGGTTCAACCGTTCCTGCACGGCCGAGCGGAGGGTGTCGGGCAGCGCCTGGAGGAGGAATGTGGCGGCGTTGTAGGTGGTGATGAGGGGCTCGTTGACTTCGTAGGCGCGGTTTACCCGGGCGGCCAGGACCTTCAGTCGAGAGTGTAGTGCGTTCGGGTCTTCCTCCTTGCCCAGCTTTAACTCGGCCATCAGTGCGTAGGCCTGGCTGGAGGATGGGCCGGCGAACCGGATGCGCAGGCGATGGATCACCACTCTCCATGCTGCGTCGAAGCAGATCACGGGCGCGAGCGGGTCCGTGATGGTGCCGAGCACTCGGAATGGCGTCGTGCGAACTGCCGTAAGCGGGTGGTTGACGAAGCCCGTGTCGGGGTGGTGGATGGACTCGTCACGTAAGATGTCCTCGGCCAGTGGCAGGGGAGGGTCACCATGGGGGGTCTCGAACAGGAAGATGAAGACCTCGTGGCATTCTCCGTCGGGGTGGCGCGTCATATTTGGCAGCGCGTAGCCTACCGATAGAGTTGCTTCTTCATCATGTTGACGGCTTCGTCGTCCACGTCGGTGCCAATTTTCACACCCTTGGCCATGATCGTGGACAGGAGGAAGCTGTTGATGCCGAGGAAGAAGGGTCCGAAGTCCCCGTGGTCGTAGTTTTCTGCGCACAGGGTGGGCATGCGCGTGCGTTCGGTGGCGGACATGTTGGTGCAGTCGTCTTCGTCGGAGGTGTATGAGTTGTTGGTGGCTTCCGAATCGGAATCGGAACTGGAAGGCGATGGGCTCCGCGTTCGTGGGGAGCGGAGCAGCGACTGGCTGCGTGTGGCTACCGTGGTTTTAGGTGGATAGAAGCTGACCTGTTTCCCACCGTCCTTACCCGTTTGTTGGTTAGTCGATATTCAGGAGTTTTCAGACCTACCGGTCTTGTGGTTCGAGCGCGGCGCTCTTAATGTACTGTATTGAAGTGTGAGATGGAATGTGCCGAAGCCCAGCGTCATTCCAATCGGGGGCCAACTCTATGGTCACCGGGGGGGCTGCGCAACTCAATGCACAGTGCGGGGGCCAACTCTATGGTCACCGGGGGGCTGCAACTCAATACGCGATGCGGGGCCAACTCTTATGGTCACCGGGAGGGCAACTCAATGCACGTGCGGGGGCCAACTCTATGGTCACCGGGGGGCTGCGCATTTCAATGCAGTGGGAGCCAACTCTATGGTCACCGGGGGCGACTCAATGCTGAGCAGGGGCCAACTCTATGGTCACCGGGGGCTGCGCAACTCAATGCACGGGCCGGGGCCAACTCTATGGTCACCAGGGGCTGCGCAACTCAATGCACAGGCGGGGCCAACTCTATGGTCACCGGGGGGCTGCGCAACTCAATGCACGAGGCGGGGGCCAACTCTATGATCACCGAGCAAGGCAACTCAATGCACAGGCGGGGTCAACTCTATGGTCACCGTGGGGGCTGCGCAACTCAATGCACAGGCGGGGCCAACTCTATGGTCACCGGGGAAATACGGCAAGATTCTGGGCCACACACTCATGCGTGGTCTTCGGTTCGGGGGATGCGGCAACATTCTCGTGGACCACACTCAGCCGTGGTCTTCGGTCGGGGGAATGCGGCAACATTCCTGCGGGGACCACACTCAGGCGTGGTCTTCGGTGTGGGGGTTTGCGGCAACATTCCTGCGGGGACCACACTCATGCGTGGTCTTCGGTTCGGGGGGGATGCGGCAACATTCCTGCGGGGACCACACTCATGCGTGGTCTTCGGTTCGGGGGGAATGCGGTAGCGTCTCATTTTTGTCGCGAGGTTTTTTTATTTGTCGTGTCGCAAAAAGATTCGTTTATATCAACGACGCTTCGCAGCTTTTTCCCCAAAAAGCTGTTTTTCATTTCGTTTCCCTTAAAGGAGCGAAACAGGTTTTCTGGGGAAAAGTGACATCGCGACATGCCACACTGCCAGGGCAGCCCATCAAAATTTACGCGTTGAATTTTACGAAAATATTTTACTGACGTCACCAGTCCTACGTCAGATTTTTCGGACCGTTCGCGCGTAACCGCCAATCAGTGACGCGTTCCACATCTGATTTATACCTCGAATATTGTCCCAAAAGGGTCGACAAAAGTTCTCAGTCACTGAGTGTGACGATCTCAGCAGCCTACGTCAGATTTTTCGGACCGTTCGCGCGTAACCGCCAATCAGTGACGCGTTCGACATCTGATTTATACCTCGAATATTGTCCCAAAAGGGTCGACAAAAGCTCTCAGGCATTCAGTGCGACGATCTCAGCACCTACGTCGGATTTTTCGGACCGTTCGCGCGTAACCGCCAATCGGTGACGCGTTCGACATCTGATTTATACCTCGAATATTGTCCCAAAAGTGTCGACAAAAGTTCTCAGTCACTGAGTGTGACGATCTCAGCAGCCTACGTCAGATTTTTCGGATCGTTCGCGCGTAACCGCCAATCAGTGACGCGTTCGACATCTGATTTATACCTCGAATATAGGCGGAATATCAAATTTCGATTTCGTCCCAAAAGTTCTCAGTGTGCGAACTCAACAGTCCCACGTCGGATTTTTAATCGACCGTCCGCGCTTTACCGCCATCGCCAATCGCGGGACTCGAGCACGTCGGATTTTATCGACCATCCGCGGCCGCGGCCGTCATCGTCACGAAACTCTTACGAACACACGTTTTAAATTGATAATATCCAGTTTTCCAGAGTGCTCATCATTCTCGAAAATTTCATGTTGCGGCGCCCTGCTGTATTTGTGCTGTTGATCATAGCCTTTTGTATTTCTATGTGCATGACTAACGCTTTTTACAGGTCGTAACTTATCTGGATTCCGTTATTTGGTGTGCGCGTGGAGCCTGGCAGGCGGGGAGGCATTGTGCGATGTTCTCACACGCACTATGTAGTCGCATCCCGGGAGCACCGCAGCCGAATCTGGTAGTTCTATCGCGTTCTACGCAGGGATGCTCGGAGACTGGCGGGCTTCTTCGCAGCCCGCCGGTTTGGGTTCGATTCCCAACATCTTACCTGAGCAGCGTTCCGTTTTTTTGCAGGTGGCTCTTTTTACGCACAGCGGTCAGATGCTGCCGCCAGCAGCATCTGACCAGTACTAGTTACTGCCTGTTTCGCAAGCACGCTCTGATTTCCTCTTCTGAAGTGTTTACTTTTCTGAATTGTTATTTTGTCATTCTTTTCATCTTGCGGGGTCTTTGTTGTACACGCACGCCCGACTCAGGCGAAATTCGACAGGCGAAACGAACTTGCCGGTCGTGCGTTACTTCCCAACTCCCAGACTGACTTTTTCTGTGTTTCTTGTGCTTCAGGAATTTTGCCATCGCACTTCAAAGCTCATCCCATGCTGGCTTCTGAAACTAATCCCTGCTGCAATATTACTCTATGCAGCGCATGTTTAGTAGCTTAGATTTCTGTTCGTGTTTCCTTACATTTAAAGCTAGAAGCTTAGGATAGAAGGTAACAAGAACATATATATTTGATATTCTTGTGCTTTGCTATTTAAATGTGTATTATTTGTCACGCTAGGATTTTGAATCATAGTTCGGAATGCTTCCACCTGTTGTAGTAAACAGCAATTCAAAGCTGGCAGCTTAGCATCTTGCAAGTAGCTGTTCATCCTGTTTGTATTTTATGCCATACGTGCGGTATTTGTTGTCTAATAATTTTGTAATTCACGCCACTTCCGCGGTACTTTTCGTATGTGTTTTTCCGTGTCGAAAATTTTCTGTAGATTTTTGCGACAGATTTGAGTGTCACAATCTCGACTGTCGCACCTGCGTCAAAAATGAGTGCAACATTCATTTTTGTCGTTCACAATAATATAAATTTTGTCGCAAAATGCGACAAATAAAAAACCCTCGCGACAAAAATGATGTGCTACCGGGGAATGCGGCAACATTCCTGCGGGGACCACACTCATGCGTGGTCTTCGGTTTGGGGGGAATGCGGCAACATTCCTGCGGGGACCACACTCAGGCGTGGTCTTCGGTGTGGGGGTTTGCGGCAACATTCCTGCGGGGACCACACTCATGCGTGGTCTTCGGTTCGGGGGGGATGCGGCAACATTCCTGCGGGGACCACACTCATGCGTGGTCTTCGGTTCGGGGGGAATGCGGCAACATTCCATCGGGGACCACACTCATGCGTGGTCTTCGGTTCGGGGGGGCAGGCGCCCCAGGAGGAGCAGGGCAGCGGTCGGACGCAGAAGCGGGGAGATAGCAGCGGGCGAGGGCCAAGTTGCAGACTTCAGCCCGAAAGGAGGGCTGTCGGGGCTGAACTTCGACGAGGCGGTTGCCGTTGTTGCCAAAGCCGTGTCAATTTGCCGTTTTGAAGAAAAGATGTTCCAAGGGCAATCGGCAGGAAGGCAGCATTCAGCTCAGTGAGAGAAACGAGACAGGAAAGGACCCAGTATTCAACTGTACTGGGAAACAATCGTGGCTGGCGAGAGGGGACGCAGAATTCAACAAAGTCGAGGCACTGTCGAAGCTGAATTTGGTCGAAACGGTTGCCGTTTTCAAGAACTCCACTTTGGTCCGTTCGTCGTTTTCCGGGATCCACTTCACTGCCGGTCAGGTCGACAGTTGAACAGGAGGCCGACTTGTCGAGGGCAAAGCAAGAGTACGGCATTCAGAACAGTGAGGAGCAACGGGGCAGCACAGGACGCCGAATTCAGTTCGGCCGTGGGTTCAGCGTTGCAGGATTTGGCCGATATGGTTGTTGTCTGCCAATATTCGACTTTGGCTCGCTTGCTGTGCTCAAGGACCGTTTTTGTGGAGGGACGTACTCGCGCGCAACAACCAGGGAACAGCTTTCGGCAGGGAAACAAGCACCAGAGACGGAAAAGGGCACCAGGAGTTTTCTGCATCCAGTCGAGCTACGGAGCTTGGTGTAGCTTGTTTTTTGTGAATTTGCCCAGGCTTGGTGTGAATTCTAAAGGCAGACGGGGCACGAGTCGAATGGTTAGTTCGAAAAGGAAAGACTGCACGGGGGGCAAGCAGAAGAGACGGAACAGGACGCCAAGAGTTTCCTGCATTCAGCCGAGACAAGGAGTTTGGTGTAGCTCGTTTCTCCTGAATTCGCCCCCGTAGGTGTGAATTCTCTAGGCAGCCGAGGCACAGGTAAGAAGGTCAGTTCGAAAAGGCAAGGTCGTACAGGAAAGCAGCAGGCTTCAGCCCAACCAGGGAAACGAGTTTGAAACGAGGGAGCTTCTCGTATCAAACGAGCCGAACGAGACTGGATCTACGTCGTCCGCCTCAGCTTGAGGTGTTCAAAAGTCGTCTACTGCAAAAAGGAGCCAGAATTCAGGTATGGTGGATTGTCGCCACCTGGATTCACGCCTACACAGGGGGCAGCAGCTCTGAATCGAGAGCCACCTCTCGACGCATGAAAGGTGTGCTGTGTTTGAGTCGGGAAGGATCCAGCACTGGCACCGGAATAGTCGTTCCCAGTTCACCGCAGCCGGGTAAATCGCATCGAAACAAAGGCAGCAGAGGGGTCGACGTGGTCTTTCAGCTCGTTCCGGTACGCAGGTCTTGAATTCGCCCGTAGGCATGAATTCGGCAGTCGTTCGTCAATACAGGGGGCTTTACAAACTGCTGAGGGGACTTTAGAAAACAATTGAAATGTTCAGAATCCAGACAAGGGAAGTAAGCGCAGCGACGTGTCGTGCGCCATGTGGGGAGTTTCCCCCGTACGAACGGTGGGTCGCGTCGCATGATAGTGCTTACCGCGAACGCGGGCTGACTTGCTGGATCTTGGCCGTTTACTCGGTTCGCGCGCTTCTGGACAGTTAGCCGTACGCCTTTACGTGCTTGTTGAGCTGAATCTAACTAGCAAGAGCTATCCACTACTTCAAGGTTGCAAGTGAGAAGACAGATTTAAGTTAAATTATTCGGGCTCCAGAGTTACAGCACTGAGGTGTTTTCTAAAGGTTCAGAATGAGTTTCACGGGCACTGGACTAGGGCCTTATAGATACGTTCAGGGTGCGCGCGCGAGTGGTGACAGGTTACAATGTCATTCGCGGCATGTCGTCATGCGTGGTGTCTGTTCGGTGCTACAGACGACTATTGGTATTCTAGCTCTCGCGATCGTTCGCGGCTTTGTATTTTGATGGTACGGTCGTAGCGGCCGATTTGGGGTGCCATTGGCGTGAGTGCGGATCTGTCGTTGATCTGGTATGGCGATGTTTGTAATGAAGGGTCGGCTTGGTGGTCGATGCTGCCAGCGGGGACGTGAGGTGGTGGCGTCGTGGTGACATAGTGGCGTCGGCACTGTGGGTGTCATGGGTGGTTGTTCTGTGTGGCGTGTGACCCCTGGGGGTTAGTACTGGGGGTGCCTGTGGGGTTTTTGCGATGCGCCCTTATGGTGGTGGCGCTGGTCTTGTGCGGTTATTGTGACACAGCCGCACCGTGTGGTAGAAGGACCCAAGAATGGCAGAGAAACAATATATGCGGCTGAAAGTAAACACCCTAAAGATGTGACAAACAAATCGAACCGAAAACACTACCGGTCGCGGGTTGGAGTAGCTGTACTCCACCGCACCGTTTGGTAGTCGACAAAAAAAAGGCAAAAAAACGACATGCGGCAGAACCAGAGCAGCCTATACAGTTGAAAGCACAAACCAATTACCTGCAGCGACAGTACCGTGCCCCCTACCGGTCGCGGGTTGGAGTAGCTGTACTCAGCCGCACCGTGTGGTAGAAGGATCCAAGAATGACAGAGAAACAATATGCGGCTGAAAGTAAACACCCTAAAGATGTGACAAACAAATAGAACCGTTGTCACTACCGGTCGCGGGTTGGAGTAGACTCTGTACTCCACCGCACCGTTTGGTAGTCGACAAAAAAAAGGCAAAAAAAATGCGACAGATACAGTCCACCACAAACTAATTACCTTCATGTCCCTTCCACGCACAGTCCCGCAGTTTGGCGGAATAAATGTTATTTTAGAATAAAATTGTATGATTTGAAGAATAAAAAAAAAGTGCAGTCGAGTGATTTTAGAATAAGTCTTCAATGTCATCGTCAGTTGGTTAGGCTTGACATGAAAACTGCTCCGGCAAAAAACCCTTGCACACCTCCGAACAGACTTTTCCCAACGAGGTTTTGCATAATAGGGGTTTTTTGTGGGAATTGACTCACGAAACTTGGCACTGATATTGTTCATCGTAGCAATATCAGTGCTGCACCCTCAAGAGCACCCGCGCTGGCATGCCGTTGAGTATACTAGAAACAGACGCGTGCTGGCATGATGCCCTTTGGGTTTGGGTTCGAATGTACCCAAACCCTGTGCCAGGAGGTATTTATAGATCCTGCATGACATGATGACGAACCGATTCGAATGTACATTAGGCGGGAATATACAGACGAATCGAATATCGATGTCTGTTGAAGCAATGATAAAAGGGTAGCCGACGGCTGTCGGCTCAGTTTAGTTTACAGTTTGATACAATCCTTATTTCGTTCTAACACAACAGTCGATAATCGTATATTTGCCGATGTATACATTTTCATGCAATGCTTTATTCCACATGATATGCTCCTAACTCACCTTAGACACTATATCCGTCCACTCACATAATCTGACCGATGTATGTACCGTCATCAGTGTCCACCCGGATCAATTAGTACATATCAAGTGTAATCATAATAGCTTCCGATATGCATTCCGTAGCATATGCCTTGTACCGTGCCCGGTGCAATTTGGTATCAGATGTGATTACGATCACGGGCGATGTCAATTAGGTTGTATCAATACATCTAGTTAAATAGAATAGTAAACATGGCGATCATCGATCACTCTGCGACAGCATGCGATGCGATGATAACGTTTGTGCGGGTGGTGACGAAAAGCGTTACGGCAGTATTTTTTTTGTCGTTTTCGTTCACTACCGGTTGATCGTGCTTTACTGCTAATCTTCGTGTTGCGGAGACCTGCCGGAATTTCTGTTCTGTCGTATACTTGCGCATTATGCTCGTCGGCAGTATGCCACAATTGGCGGCTTGCGACGGCGCTCTCTACGTTGCGACGATGGTTTTCCCGTTTTCATTCACTTCAGCTTGATCGTACACAGCTGTCAAAATTCGTGTTGCGGAGCCCTGCAAAAATTTTCGCTTTGCCGTATCCGTACACGATGTTTTCGAATAAGTGATGATGATCAGCAGCTCCTGCTTCATTCACTTCGGCTTGATCGTACGTAGCTGTTAAAATTCGTGTTGCGGAGCCCTGCAAAAAGTTTTGCTTTCCCGTATCCGTTCGCGATGGTTCAAATATGATGATGAGCAGCTCATGCGTCTTCATATCGATGCATAAATAGCGACTTCGTTACAGCGAAACATCTTCCGTGCAGCACGAATATATGGCGTCTTCATTTGCGTCGGCTCGACCTTTGCTGGGGATATACACCGTTTGCTGTGCGTCGACATAATCGTTCGTCTTCTGCTGGAGAATGGGCAAGGACTGGACGACGTATTCACACACGGTCTACGGTCGTCGGTGGTATACGAGTGCGCCCCGCGTTCATATGATGTATTGCGTGATGCTGTTGGTAGCATATTAATACCGTAGTTATATGTACTCGTTTTTCGGCGGGATGCTTGTTTTTATTTATGCTCGGTGATTATTTGACGTGCATCATAAACCTGTATATTCGCCGGAGACGATATGTATAGTATAATATGTTGCTGCAGTTGATCGTAGTGCTTACATAACGTATTTGGGGGGAAGACATCGTATATTAAAAACGTATATACGCACCTACGACAACGACGATAGATATGCAGTACTACCCTACATCGGTATCACGGATGAGTGCACACACATCTGCGGTCGGCGAGATGACGGGTGAATCGTATACACACCCGCATTCGGATATGGGCACATCGGTGGCGCAGGTTGCATATTCCCCATATGGCTATTTAACAGCGCTTCCACCGGCATATTCACCGCTGCCAACAGCTGCGCAGGCCATGCCACCGGTATATTTGCCGTCATCGAATAGTGCGCCGCCCATGCCACCGGTGTATTTGCAGTCATCTACTGCTGCGCAGCCCATGCCACCGGTGTATTTGCAGTCACCGACTGCTGCGCAAATTATGCCGCCCACATATTCGCAGTCATCGACCGTTGCGCAGCCCATGCCACCGGTGTATTTTCCGTCACCAACTGCTGCGCATCACATGCCGGCCACATATTCGCAGTCATCGACCGTTGCGCAGCCCATGCCACCGGTGTATTTTCCGTCACCAACTGCTGCGCATCACATGCCGGCCACATATATGCCGTCACCGGATAGTGCGCAGCACATGCCCCCGGTATATTCGCCGTCATCAACTACTGCGCATCCCATGCCGGCCGTATACATGCCAACAAGCCGACTCGCCAGCCGGTTGCGCCAACAAGTTGCGCAAGCCGGCTCGCCAGCACATATGGTGGCGACGGGGAATGTGACGGAAGAGGGTGCGCCTGCTCTAGCACACACTATGGATGTGAGTGCTCCAGCCCAGGGAGGTGTGCGCGCCCCTTCACGCACAGCTGCGCTCCCCAATCCACCGGCATATATGGATCTGAGGTACACATCATCGTCCCCGGTAATGTATACCGGGTATCCACCGTCTCCCGCTGTATATGCTGGATTATCGGCGGCAACAGTGCCTATGGCGGCAAACCTGGGTTCGGAGAGTCATGCGGGCGATCACCGGCACACGTCGGGCCTGGACACACTGAATACTTGGCAGGCTCAGCATCATTCTGGGCATCCGGCGGCGATGGAACGGGAGGAGTCAGACACCAGCGTGCATAGCGAAGGCTCGGTGGGTGGTAGTGCGTCGGAGAATACCCGGCGACGGCGAGCTAGAAGGAGGGAACTTGCCAAACATCGTGCAAGATGCAAGGCAGAATTTGCACACGCACCACCTTCCGTATCGACGCACGCGGAAATTCCGGCGGAACACGCACACACATCACCTTCCGTATCGACGCACGCGGGAATTCCGGCGGAACACGCACCACCTCCCGTATCGGCGGAATTTGCACACACATCACCTTCCGTATCGACGCACGCGGGAATTCCGGCGGAACACGCACCACCTCCCGTATCGGCGGAATTTGCACACACATCACCTTCCGTATCGACGCACGCGGGAATTCCGGCGGAACTGTATACTCGCACAATTCCGATCACCCACACTCACACGGTTCCGGCGGCGACACGCACACCTACCACTACATCAATGCACGAGGTGGGGTCCGTGATGATACACACACCGGCGGTCGAGTCCATGCAGACAGTCCACACCTCAACTTCTGCGCCAACACGAGGGCTTTCGGCGGTTGAAGAGGAAAGGGGGCGTGTATACACGGTAGACACGCGGACTCGGAGTGAGGAGACGAATATTCGTGCTCCGGAGGCATCGTGTCGAAACGTCGGGGAGAAGGGGGAATGGATACTGGATAAGGAACGTCGGTCCAGCCGGGGATCCGAGTCCATGATAGATGTATCTAGGGCCTCCACGCCTACTGCGCGGACCCTATGGGGCACACGGAACACGGACCCTCTTGATCACCCTGGCCGGAATTGGGTCAGCAACGTTTCTGGTCAGGCTTGTTCCAGCGGTCCGTCTCCTTCCAATGATCGGACACCACCTGGCGGTCCATCCCCTCCTGACAACCCGCAACCTCCCAGCGATTCATCTCCTCCCAGCAATCAGTCACCACCCGGAGATCCATCCGATGATCCTGATAAGCCACCCGACTATCCGAGTGGGGGATCTACATGGACATATGTCCGAGTGATAGTGGTTACCGTAGGCGGTGACACCTTGTGGGTGCCCGGTTCGCAACCTCCATTGGGGTATACACTTCCCGAGTTATCTTCCCCACACAACAGCGCTCGGGAACTCACGCGCCGAGCCCATCAGACTGCCATGCGGGTCATCGACAAGGTAGGGTTAAGTCCCGGCATCTATCTCGACAGCGGGGCTCTGGCATTTCCGGCTCCAACTCTCTTAGCCACCACCACCCATGTCACATATGCCTTGTTGGTAGAGCGTCCGGCAGCCGACGAATCAATAAGGAGGTGCCGAGGGCAGAGCCAGCTTATTCCGACGAGCTGGAGACGATGCCCCAACAGACCGGTGGTCGGAGCGTACACGGAGACAGACATAGAGCAACATGATCTGGATGGCTTGCGGGCATGGTTAGAGATACGCTCCAGCATATGGTTCCGGCAGGCGGTGGAAGCAGCAGGTTTGCAGGCAACACCACCATCAGTAACGCCACCGCCAGCTCCACCACCACCATCAGTGACATCACCGCCGTCTCAGACACCACCATCGAGATTTCCGGCGCCGACTGGGGACCAGGCAGCTGCGACAGCTGGTATTTTGCGGGGACCTGAGGACCTCAACGCCATGTATACATACCACCGACCTCCGTGCCCTCAAGAATGAAGGCTAGCTTCTCCGAGATATAGAGAAAATGGTGGGGAAGCTTCCCACCTTTCCGAGCAGCGAGATGAAGAAGGGCAACGAGATGGAGGAGCTGGAGGTCCTGCGTACAGCCGTTGTCAAACTCACGGAGCATGCGTACGTGAAGACGGCGCTGCGCACGGCCACGTGCAGAGAGGAGGTACTAGGGAGGATGATACTGGATATGCCGACGCTGCTCTGGATGGTGATGGACAAAAGCTTGGCCAAGCCACAGAAGTTGTATCTGGAGGAGCTGGCGCCCGGGGGCAGCGAGGGCGAGGAATGGCAGCGGCGTTTCGTTTCGGTAAATCAGTTCATGGGGGACCTTGCGTTTTCTTGCGGGATCAGCCTGGATGCGCTGAAGCGGCTTAAGACGGAGTTGCTGGCCGCGGTGCAGGGAACTTCGGAGACGGCGTCTGCATATTATACGCGTATGTCTGTGGGGTGGGAGACTGTTAACTTTGTGGCCGATGTGGTGGAACAGTGCTCCCAGATGTCTCGGCTGGAGCTGCTGGGAACCTTTTGGGCCGGGCTGACTCACAGCACGCTGGTGGGAACCCGACTACAGAGTCTTGACTTGGACACCAGCTATCCGGAGACGTGGGAGCAGAAGCAGAAGCAGTTACAGCGTAGGGATACTTCAGCGATTCTGAAAGTGCGGGACGTAGCAACCATGATCGAGGAGGAGAAGATCAAGGAGGAGGCGGCGCTAGCAGCACTGATATCCCGAAAAATGACACAGCACATATCTACACAGTCCAGTCCTCGTATACGTCCGACGGGAGCACGGCCATTTGCATCTGGGCAGGCTCCGGTATGGAAACCTCGTCCTTTTACACCGCGGCGACCTGAGATAGCGGCTATTAAATGGAAAGAGGAGGATGATAAGGACTCTCAGGTGGCCCTGGCCAACACCCAGCCTGCATCGAAGCAAGTACGCTTCTCCCCTCGCCCCGCGAACACACCATCATCATATACGCCGAGAGAAAGACCTTGCTTTGCGTGCGGGAAGCTGGATCACATGATCGCCGACTGCAAGGATGAGGCGGCTGTGGCAAAATGGAGGGCTGATGCTCCGGCGAGACTGGCACGACGGCAAGCACCGAAGCACGGGTAGCGGCGTGTGTGGCGGTACTCGGGGGTGAGATCGAGGAGAATGTCCTGGACGAGTCGGAATTCGAGATGCTGGATGAGGTTTCATCGCTGGCCGCCATGGAACCGGAAGGATTCGCACACCTGTGTGGATTGTGCGATTTGGGGTTGCCGGAGGGGGCTTTTCGGGACGGGGGACGATCGGAGGATGTCCCCGAGGCCCGGGAGTGATTCCCCAGGGGAAGGGTGAACTGCGGCTGCCCCCGTCTGGTAGTGAGGCGGCCCGTTCACCATTGTCTCAGCCCGTCTTGTCCCCAAAGACTGTGGCTGAACCGGGGTATGCAGCATCCTTGGGAAAGGACAGCCCTGGAGGGAAACAGGGGGGGGGAAATAATTGGCGGTTTCCGTCCAGCGGGAACTTTCGGCCACGATCGGCGCATATATGTTTCAGTGGTAGGAAGTCCAGGAGGCAGGCGGCAGTACAGACTGGCTTGCGGGAGTTGTTGCCGGGGAGGGGTTCTTCGGGACAGTCGGCTGGTGGTGGACTACCGCCAGCTGAATCAGTATTTCCTTCAGCCCACAGACTATCGAGACTTGGAGCTGTCACCACCCGGGTCATCCCGGATATATCAGGACTCACTAGCCGACCAGCAGAATCGGTTGAAGGCCTGGCAGTGGAGCAGTCCGAAGGGTGCGAGAACGGTGGAGACCGTATTCCACAGGATACGCAGACTGACGCGCGGAACAATAACGAAGCCCGTTCGGGCCAAGCTGGTCAAACTGGCTGAGGAGTCACGTCGAGTACACGAGGGAAGGATACACCAACCAAAGCATCGACAGCAGCGACGGTATGACCTGGATCAGACCAAGGTAGAAGGGTACGCTAATCACCTGGAGAACGAGGCGGCAGAGGCGTGGGCAGAACTATCTCCGAAGGAACAGCTGCGGGCGGTACGCCGAGAGAGTGGACCCAATGCGAGGGTGTCGAGGGGATCCTGGAGGGCAGTGGGGATGCAGCGAGTGCGTACACGGCAGCAGCGAGCGGCATCCGTTATCCAAGCGGCATATAGGCGATGGAAGCAGCCCCCGATTCCTCCTACCCCAGTAGCTGTTCCCCCTCGTTCGATAAGGGCCCGAGCTCTGGCCACGGTGCGACAGGCAGGGAAGGCAGTGTACGCGGCCACGGTGGGGCGCCGGACAGCAGCGGTCAGCCCGGTGGAAATAGAGGGCGTTACGCCACCCCGCAAAATGGCGGCACTGACAGCAGTCCAGCCCTTGGAGGCAACGGAGCCGCTAGGAACTCCCTCAGTAGCATCATCTGAGCCAGCGACAGGGAGTGACAGTGCCAGTCCATCTGTAGATGCAGTGGCGGATAGAGTACTGAAGTGTGAGCACCTGAGCGTGAAGGGTCACGTACAGTGGGAACTGCGGTCGCTCGGCTCCCAGCTGACCAGCACCCTGGCAGCAGCCAGTGACGAGGAGGGCCCTCTGCTCTTGGTATTCTATGCGTATTTGGGGAAACATCTGGTCAAGGTGTTGGTGGATTCCGGGGCCTCGGACAACTTCATATCGGAGAAAAGTGCCCGGAAGTTTCAGTTGACGACGCGGGCAAGTTCTCCAATGAGGGTCACCCTGGCTGACGGTCCAGTCAAGACAGCGGGAGCAGTGGCGTACACGAAGTTCAAGGCCCACACCCGAGCAGGAAAGGACTACGTGGAGAACAAGATGGAGCTGCGGGTCCTGCCCTTGGGTATACATGTGGATGTGGTGCTCGGAGGCAAGTGGTTACGCAGCCTGTCGCCGGTGACATTGGACTATGCTGGAAACGGGGCCATCTCCTTCTGTACTAGTAGGAAAGGTGGAGGGTCCCAGTCAGTCACCCTGGAAGGCTGCACCCCAGGGGTACGCACGTCGGGGAAGAAGGGGCAGAGCGCGGCACTGATCGACGAGGTGTTCCTGACTGCGGTACAGCTGAAACAACATTTGGTACATGCGGAAACGCGGCGACAAGCGGGAGAAGAGGACTGCGACCCTGCGTGGCTTATGATGGCAGTACGAGGCAGTATACCCGAACCTGAGTCCGCATTTGCATGTGTGGCCTTTGGAGATGCGGCAGAGGGAGAGTCCGCGGTTGTATGTGGGGCCACTGGAGATGTGGCAGAGGGAGAGGTCATCAGCGAGAACCAGGATTCACGAGATGCGAAGGTGTCGCAGGCCTGGAAGCAGCGATTTGACGCCTTCTTCACAGACTTCCCCCAGCAGTTGACTACCGCGCTACCAGGGATAGCTGAGCTACGACATGACAAATGTGACGAGGCACAGGTGAATCTTAAGCCAGATGCCTCGGGACCTCCCTGCAAACGCCCATACAAGCAGTCATCTGAGGCAGCGAGGCAACTTCGGGATCGCCTCGAGGTGCTCGTGGAGAAAGGATATATACGTCCATCGAGCAGCCCATATGCAGCCCCATGTCTGATGGTACCCAAACCAGGGGATCCTAAGACGCTGCGGCTAGTGGTGGACTACCGCCAGCTGAATCAGCAGACTGTGCGGGATAGATACCCTTTACCCGACATACAGCTTATGTTCGACGAGATGCAGGGAGCAGCCTACTTCTCCTCTTTCGACGCAGTGGACGGTTTCTGGCAGGTGCCAATGGCGGAGAAAGACATAGAGAAGACGGCGTTCACGACACAGATGGGTGCGTATGAGTGGCAAGTCATGCCACAAGGGCTCCAGAACTCCCCGGCGCAGTATCAGCGACGTATGCAACGAGCACTGGGCCACTTGCCGTTCGTGAGGATCTTCATCGACGACGTGATTATCTTCAGCAAAACCGTCGAGGAACACTACGCAAATGTGAAGCGCTTTCTGGAAACGTGTAAGGAGAAGGGAGTCTACCTTAAAGCCTCCAAGGCTCAGATAGGACCGAAGGAAAGCCTGCGATTTCTTGGCCACACCCTCTCTTCCAAGGGTTGTCAGCCGCAGCATGACAAGGTGGCATCCATCAGGACCTGGCCTCAGTTGCAGTCGGTGACCCAGGTGCGTCAGTTCTTGGGACTGGCAGGGTATTATCGTCGGTTCGTACATCACTTCTCGGAGATCGCTAAGCCGCTGACGGCACTCGCGAAGACGGACGAGCCGTGGCAGTGGGGAGAGCAGCAGCAGTGGGCTTTTGACGAGCTCAAGGAGGCCCTATCTTCGGCACCGGTGTTGGCACTACCTGATATAAAGAAGGCAGCCGATGGGTCAGCACCATTTCTGGTACAGGCGGACGCGAGCGGTGTAGCCTTGGGGGGTGTACTTATGCAGGACACGGGCGACGGCATGCAGGTGATAGCCTACGACAGTCGGCAGTTCTCGGCGGCCGAGCAGAACTATCACACCGGAGAAAGGGAATTGTGTGCACTTCATCATTGCACCACAGTAACCTGGCGGCACTATCTCTGTTTTTCTGAGTTTCGACTGCAAGGCGATCACCGACCGCTGGAGTGGCTGATGTCTCCCGGGAGAGAGCTGAGCAGGCGGCAGGCGAGGTGGTATATGGACCTGGTAGAGGTAGGAGTACCACGCATGGAGTACGTGAAGGGTGCATTATTGCTGGTACCCGATGCCCTTTCCCGCCGACCGGATTATGTGACCTTATCACCACGAGCAGGCTTGGTAGAGGCAGGGGTAGTAGATGGGAAGACGGATCGGCCAGCGGGCTTGGTACTAAACGCGGCGGAGGCAGCTGGTGACTTTGGCGATGAGCCACCTGTGCCAGTGCCGGCATGGCTAGCAACGGTGGAAACCTGGGTTGACGGAGTCTTGACGCTGCAGATGGCAGAACGGGCTCAGGACAGGGCGTCCCAGCATCGGAGCAAGGATACCGAGGGAACCATAGCCCCCATACAGCAGCAGCAGAAGTCATCACAGCAGCAGCAGGGTTTGAGGGTACGCCGCGAGGTGTTCGAGCGCCTGCAACGTCAGTTCGGTGAATTTGATGTCGATGCAAATTGTGAACAGGGGGGGGGCAATCGTTTGGCGGAACAGTACTGGACGGATTGTCTCAATGAGAAGTGGCGCGGAAAACATGTATGGTGCAGTCTATCCAGCTCAGGGGATCATCCCAGTGTGGAGGCAGTACTGCGCAAATATGTTGATGAGTGGCGCACGGACCCATCACATACATCGGTGGTATTCCTGTTGCCGGATGTGCAGGCTCGGCTTCCGCAATGGCGCAGACTTTTTCGGATGACAGGCATGCGTCTAGTAGAGGTGATACCCACGACGGATGATAGTGGGGTGGCCAACCAGCTGTATGAGAGCACCGGGGGGGTCCTGCAAAACATATCCGGACCAGTGTTGGTGGTATACGCACCGCCCTCTCGTCAACAGGTGCCCCGCAACCGCCACCCACGGGTCCTGCCACCAGTAATACGGCAGGGAGAGGCGGCAAAGGTGCGGGATGCAGCGGAGCCGCCCACGGACTCCAAGTTTTTGGAGGCTCTGCACGACGAGTATGCGCGGGAAGGGCCACTGCGGCAGCTGCGTGAACAAGTTTTGGCGGCACCACACCGGACCACCAAGGACTTCCGCGTCATTGGAGAGGTGCTTTGGAGGGTGGCGGCAGGGCGCTACCAGCTGGTGCTGGGGGAGGATTCGCCACTGCGGGAGGTAATTTTCTGGGAAGCACACGACTCAGCGGCAGCAGGTCACACGGGGCGAGAAAAGACGCTTGAGCGGGTGCTGCGCAGGTTCTGGTGGGAAAACGCGGCGGAAGACGTTGCTGGGTGGGTCACTTCCTGCCCAACCTGTCAGGCGGTGCGACCACGGGCGGCGTTCCCGGATGGGTTGCTCAACCCGCACTCCATACCCCTCAGGAATTGGCAGGAGGTGAGAGTCGACTTCGTTACAGGTCTACCCCTTACACAACAGGGGAATGATGCCTTCATCGCCTTCACCTGCAAACTGAGCAAAATGGTGCACGTGGTGCCCATGAACTTCGGCGACAGCTCGGCGCAGACAGTGGCACGAATCTACTTCGACGTGATCTGGAGACAGCATGGGGCCCCCATGAAGATCGTGTGCGACCGGGACCCGAGATTTCAGGATGCATTCTGGAAGGAACTCATGCGGCTAATGGGGGTGCGGGTGGCTTCTACAACTCCCTACAATCCGCGATCGGATGGGCAGGCGGAGCACACCAACCGAGTGATTGAAGACATGTTACGTTCTTTCGTGGGGGCGAATCCAGGGGATTGGGACCTGTACGCGACCAACGTGGAGTTCGCCATTAATGACTCCCGTAGTGATGTCACTGGTTTCACCCCGTTTGAGCTATGTTACGGTGTGTCACCGATGTCTCAGTTGGATATGTTCCTGGAGGCCGCAGCACACCCCAGCTCCGCGCGACGGAAAGGGGGGGTAGGCACGGCCCATGAGATGGCCTCTCGATTTTCGTCGCAGTTGCGGGACGCACGGAGCAGGCTGGAGCTGGCACAGCAACGGCAGCGGGAGCAGTTCGACAAACGCCATACAGATCGAGAGTACGCAGTAGGTGATTTGGTGTGGGTCGACGCCCGACATCTGACGGAGAAGCTGATGGACCGACAGCTGTGTCGCAAGCTGGCGAAACGGTGGCATGGACCCCTGGCGGTAACAGAGCGGTTCCACAGTGATCTGCAGGCGGCACTACCAGAGGCAGATCGCGGCGCACCAGTGGCATACAGGTTGGCACTTCCCGCACATTGGCGGGTGCATGACGTGTTTGCACAGCATCGTCTTAAGCCCTTCGTGCATGGTGCCAAGGCATTTGCATCCAGGCAACAGGTGCACATACCCGACCCTGTGGTGGTAGATGGTCAGGCAGAGGCTCATGTAGAGAAGATTCTGGCTCACCGCCGGGTACGGCGGGTACGAGGGAAGGCAGTAGAGGAATGGAAGGTGCGCTGGACAGGGTATTCGGCGGCGCATGATCAGTGGCGAACACGGGACAAGATGGACAGGGGTGCAGAGAATCAACAGCTGAAGGAGTTCGAGACGCGAAGGCTGAGACAGCAGGCTGAGGTAATGGATGCGGCTAGACACGGGATTCAGAGGCGCGAGCGCAGAGACCCTACACCGGCTGAGTTGCAGGCATTAAAAGGCGTTACTCTAGCACAGCTGATGGAACACCCTTGTGACGCCCCGGAACCGGAGACCCCGGAAATGTGCTGTCTGCCATGGGAACGCTTGGAGCTAATGGAGGATGGAAGCCTAGCGATAGTCACACAGTTGCAGGATGACAAGGAGGGGCGACCTGTGAGGATGTTGGTTCTGTTCAACGGCACTGGATCAGTGGAGGGAGGATTTACACAATGCTTCCCGGAGGCGTCAGTAGTGACTCTAGATCTTGATCCACGGTGGCAACCTACACACCTGACTGCTATAGAGGACTGGGATCCCACACAGTATCCACCAGGGTTTTTCGACGTCATATGGGCCAGCCCTCCATGCACCCAGTACAGTCAGGCGCGAACCACAGGAGGACCGCCGGATTTGGCGGCTAGCTGCCGATCGGTGTGTACAGCGAACGCTCGACATCATAGAGTACCTGAAGCCGGAACACTGGTTCCTGGAAAACCCCGCAGGACGCTACCCTAACGCCTTGCGCATGCGACCCCTGATGAGTGAATTGCCACCACCCTTGTTCTGTACCTATTGCAAGTACGGGAAACAGTATAGGAAGCCTACCTGTATTTGGACCAGTTCCCCACCGGAGCAACCCCTCTTGCAATGTACCTCAGAAACTCCCTGCATCTGTAAATGGGCTACTGACGGGCATCCTGATACTGCTCAGATAGGGCCCCATCCCGGACAGGAGGGTGCGAGCAATGCGCAGGCAGTATACCCAATACCAACCCCCTTGCTACATCATCTGTTCCATCATCTGACTTTCGCTACTCCGATGATAGCGGCACAGGATGTGACGGAAGAGGGTGCGCCTGCTCTAGCACACACTATGGATGTGAGTGCTCCAGCCAAGGGAGGTGTGCGCGCCCCTTCACGCACAGCTGTACCGACGACCAATAATGAACCGCAGTAGCGGAAAGGGACCGACCCAAGGACGAAGGGGCGCCGAACCCGAGAACCGCGCACCATGAAATAACGCTGTCACGATTGTGCTCCAGGCGAGACGCAGCCTGCCGCAGAGCAATAGGAAGCTGCGGAGCAGAAATGAAGAGAAGACCCGCGAATGCGGAAGGGGACCGACCCGAGGACGAAGGGGCGCCGAACCCGAGAACCGCGCATCATAACTGCATACAATAGAATCATATGTAACTCGGTGGATCAGGCGATAGCCACCGCTTAAGGGGGGAGGAGTTGTGCCAGGAGGTATTTATAGATCCTGCATGACATGATGACGAACCGATTCGAATGTACATTAGGCGGGAATATACAGACGAATCGAATATCGATTTCTGTTGAAGCAATGATAAAAGGGTAGCCGACGGCTGTCGGCTCAGTTTAGTTTACAGTTTGATACAATCCTTATTTCGTTCTAACACAACAGTCGATAATCGTACATTTGCCGATGTATACATTTTCATGCAATGCTTTATTCCACATGATATGCTCCTAACTCACCTTAGACACTATATCCGTCCACTCACATAATCTGACCGATGTATGTACCGTCATCAGTGTCCACCCGGATCAATTAGTACATATCAAGTGTAATCATAATAGCTTCCGATATGCATTCCGTAGCATATGCCTTGTACCGTGCCCGGTGCAAACCCAATACATGCCAAACAGCCAAGGGCTTCTCGTGCGTTTTAACGCACGAAACCTTGCGAACATATTGCCAACATACATATCTTTAAGTTACCCGAAGCTCAAGGTCTGAGATATCGTGTGCGCGAAATGATCAATTTATTTCTGTTGCAGATTTCTTGGGTTTGGGTTCGAATGTACCCAAACCCAATACATGCCAAACAGCCAAGGGCTTCCCGTGCGTTTTAACGCACGAAACCTTGCGAACATATTGCCAACATACATATCTTTAAGTTACCCGAAGCTCAAGGTCTGAGATGTCTTGTGCGCGAAACGATCAATTTATTTCTGTCGCAGATTTCTTGGGTTTGGGTTCGAATGTACCCAAACCCAATACCGATGCCAAACAGCCAAGGGCAATGCATCCCTGGCCTTGTGCTTCAGATAAGTTAACAATATACTCATTGGCGACATATCAGCCTAGTTTCGCGTACTAGAACGCACGGGAAAACCTTGACTGTTTGGCATTTGTGGGTTTGGGTACAAGAAAACCCAAACCCCCAAAAGCGCATTGTTCAACTTAGCTTACAGTCGCGACTGCAAACGAAGCTGATGCGGTTGCGGATGGGGTCAAATGAGAGCTTATAAAAAAGCTATTCTCGTGATTAATATGCATATATCGGTTACGAACGTTGAAAATTTTGTCCACCTACTGTATTTTCGTTTTCAGAGGAAGGGGGTATGCGCCTTCCTCAAAGGGTGGCGGGAGTGTTTACTTTTGGGAGAGTTTTCGCTAAGCATTTCCGTGGGGGAAGGGTTTCCCAATCGTACCTAAAACCGTTCGATTTAAATCCAACGGTTTTAGGTGCTATTGGGAAACCCTTTCCAATGCAGAACGCACGGGAAGCCCTTGGCAGTTTTTCATGTATTGGGTTTGGGTACATCAAAACCCAAACCCAAGATATATGCGACAGAAATAAATTGATCGTTTCGCGCACAAGATATCTCGGACCTTGAGCTTCGGGTGACTTAAAGATATGTATGTTGGCAATATGTGCGCAAGGTTTCGTGCGTTAGAATGCACGGGAAGCCCTTGGCTGTTTGTCCTGTATTGGGTTTGGGTACATCAAAACCCAAACCCAAAAAGCTCACAGCTAAGATGCGCTCGTTTTGAGCATACTTAATGAAAGCGCTTGCGCTTAAGAGGGTGAACTGATATTACTATCAATAATATCAGTGACAAGTTTCGTGCGCTGAAACGCACGAAAACCCCTCGACTGCCAAGCTTTCATCCCATGGGGGTCGACCCCATCTTAAACCGCATCAACTTAGCTTGCAGTCGCGACTGCAAACGAAGCGATGCGGTTGCGGATGGGGTCGTTCAAGAGCTCAAAAAAAGGCATTCGCCTTGTGAATACATGTATATTCGTTACGAACGTTGAAAACAAAATTACTTCATGTTATGTGATTAAAATCACAAGGGGGTGTGCCTGCAGTAGCGCAACAAAGTTGGGGCAGCAGGTGTAAAATGGGATAGTAGGGCCGGGAAACACTGAACACATGGGATTTTCTTGCCGGAGCAGATCCTAACGAACTGGCGATGACATGCAAGACTTATTCTAAAATCACTGCACTTTTTTTTATTCTTCAAATCATACAATTTTATTCTAAATTAAACCGTATGCCCAGTTTGGCGCATGACATTAAAGAAGGGAGGGCATATAAAACACCCACCGGCGGATCGGCAGGCAGCTCCGGCTGGCCGCCTTTTTGCAGCGGCGCCTCCTTCAAGGCCGCCTTCCTCGGCGGCGTGCTTGGCGTTCTCCTCCACGGAATCCTTGTTCAGGTCCAGGGCAGAACGTTCGAGGCCACCTTGGCCTCCAACCTGCGCCATGTGGAAGTCTGTATGAAAACAGAGAAAATACAACATGCACAGACAAAAACAGGAAATATAACTGTCCCGCTCTGAAATAATAGGACATAATCTCGCACCACAGGTCCTCCCCCGGGGGGGATTCCCCCGGGCACCTGGATGTTCGCCGTACTCTGCAGCCATTGGCTGCGTGATTGCCCTTGGCCGACATGGCCTGCACGGGCTTCGTCTGCTTGGTCTCCATTCATCATGTTTTAAAATATATCTACTTACTACAGTAACAAGTGATTATGATCACTTGTAAAAAACCGCCTCAACAGTGAGTGCGGTGGGTGCGGTTTCCTTAAATGTACCAGTTAAGTTCTTCGCGCAACAAGTAATAAGGGAGCTACTGATTTCAAATCACGATGTGTTACAATCTCGAGCTAATTATAATTAATTCGCGCTCGTCATCTTGAATGTGGTTGTTCCTGATTGGACAGATTGTTATGTGCATTAGTGTCTCAATCCCGATCGTATTATGCACACACACCTTCGCGAATCAGGTAGCCGCAGCCGTTTATAACGCGGCCAATTTGGTGTGTATAATTAATTCTTGACGACTTTCAAATAAATACTTCGCCCTTTACAAGGTTCGCCTTTTCGGGTCATGTCATCTGTCTTCGGGATGGACCTCCAAAAGCGAGCTTCATGACATGTCATGCCATCTGTCTTCGGGATGGACCTCCAGAAGCGAGCTTCATGACATGTCATGACATTCCCTTGTCATCGGGAGTACTCGCGTGAATTCTGGGGCCTCAAGAAGCGAGGTTGATGACATTCGCCTGTCATCGAGTATAAAATTTGCCGACTTAAGCGAAACTTAAGCAAACTTAAGCAAACTTAAGCAAACTTAAGCATACTTAAGCAAAATCCTTGTTCTAGTGTACGGGCGTCGACGAAGTTCTTCTCGAAGAGAGTGCGGCGGTCGTGCTCTCCTTGTCCTTGTCCGCGTCCGCCCTTGAGTTCTTTAATCTCTTGGCGGACGGCGGAAAGCTCCTTGCGCATCTCGCGCACAAGGCTCAGCAACGCGGTGTCCCCGCAGTTGCTCTTGCCGTGATCATCTCCTCGTCCACGGTCGTTCTCGTATGTAGTACGCGGCGGCGAGGGGGACGGTCATAGCGGTCTTCTTCTTGTAGTCCTTGGTGAGGGACTTGAATTCTTCGCGAAGGCGGCTTTGCAAGTCCAAGATATCGACGGAGTGGCGTTGGTCAACACGTCGATACTCGGCTCGCATAGCGGAGAAGAAGTCGGAGTCGAGAGAGGCGAGGAAGTGCTTCTTCACGACGTCGGGCTTGAGCGGAACGCCCAATTGATGAGCGGCGTCCGCAACGAACTCGTTGAACCGTCGAATTCCGGCGTCGGGGTCAACGTTGGCCTCGAAGCGGTGGTCGATCAACGCTTTCAAGGCGTCGAGGGGCTCGGTCTGGTCGTCCAAGCGCCGGGATATCTCCAGCAAGGCACGCTTGCCGTCGCTGGGGAACTCCCGGCCAGAAGAGTCAAGCCAAGCCCGGGCATCGGACCCGGGCTTGATCAAGTGCTCGAGGGTGGCGTAGAGAAGGTCGTTGGCGTCCTCGGAGCACTCGACGGTGGGGTCGGTGAGGCGAAACAAGTCCACGAAGGTGTCGAACTCGTTCACGAAGTGCTTCTCAATTGCCTCCACGAGGTGAAGCCAAATGAGGTCGGCGTGCTTCTCGCCGGCGGTGAAACGTGCATCTTTCGCTCCAAGGACCGAGGACAACATGTTCTTGGCGACCGTGTTCTCGAATCCCTCTTTGCGAAGTAGCCGGATAGATTTCCTCGCAGCTGCGGTGATAGCCAATCCAGGCGTCGCCGGGGTCTTGGCGTAATGCGCCCCGGGGTCCAACGTGAATATCGTGTCGAGGCGAATGCGCCTGGACACTGGAGGTGGAGCTGAAGGCACCACCGGTTGCGAACCGGAAGGTGCCGGCGGAATCGGAGTAGGAGAAGGTGTAGTCATCTCAGTGAATCCCTAGTGGAGCGCCCGCCCGGGCACCCGGCGAGCTCCGACAATCCAAGCGAACGGAAAAGCAAAAGTGTAGCGGCGTCAAGCGAAATGTGGGTGGCGAACTCAACGTAGGTCGCTCCCTACAAATTTTGTACACGGTTTTCTGACGGTACCCGACACGGTTTTTTGACGGTACCCGAAAACACCCAAACACCGCGGTTTTATGGGAGCGGCGCCGAACCACGGTTTTCACACGGTGTCTCACCGCGGTTTTCCAACGGTACCCAATACGGTACCTACCCGGTTTTTTAACAGTACCCGGACGGTACCTAGGCCGGTACTTAGGCGGTACCTGGACACCCAAATTCGGTTTCCGAATGATAAAACCGCGGTAACAGGTGATAGTTACCGTGGTTTTCGTAAGGTTTAATGCGTGAAAACCTGTTGGGTACCACGGTACCCGATTGGTACTTTACGTAAGTACCGTGGTTTCCGACCGGTACCTTTGGCCTGGACACCGTGGTATTATGACGGTTACCACGATGAGGTACCGCGGTGTTTAGACGGTAAGTATGCTTATTTTTACACGGTACCCAAATACGAGTACCGTCAAAAAACCACGGTTTTGTTCAAATATTACTGTGTAAGTACCATGGTTATTTTTTATGGGAGCTCCCTTATTACCACGGTAATAGGCCAGTACCATATAACACGTACTGCATACGTACCGCGGTTTTTATCGTATATTTATATTTATATATATATATATAGCAAATTAATACTGTGAGCGTGGGCTGGATTCGAACCAGCATCTTTCAGCACAAAGCTGATTGAGCTGCCATTGCTCCATCCCGCTATTGATTGTAGTGCTAAACTGTGCGCTAATGCGCTAAGCTTATATTATTGAAGTCAGGCCGCAGAGTCCTGCCGGTGATAGTAGTTATCATCTTGGGCTCTACAGTCTGACTTCAACATGCGTACCATCAAGACAAAGAAATTAATTCCAGGTTGTCATCTGCCGGATATATGCAGTGTGCTATGCCTTGATGAACCTTGTACCTTTATTGCGGTCGTAGTGAACGCTGCGGGCTTCATAGTATTATTTCAGCGTTGACCGAAGATTTGAAAGTATTTGAATCCAAGGAAGTCTGCAAACCACGACACCTTGCATGTTAGTTAGAAATACTTGCGTGATAGAAAAATATTGAAAAGAAACACGAACGCAAAAGATTATCTTTCACAATTTCAATACCGTTCGCGTCTACAAATTGTACTAAGAGCAAGATACTATGCAATTGAAGAGACCGTTGTACAGTCTGCCTCTGAGGTACCGTCTAGGTACCGTAGTAACTATGGGGTACCTGAAGACTTGCCTCCGATATTTGACCACTAAATTGTCGCCGCGCAGCAGATCAAGAAGATACCTGCAGCACATGATGCCTTTGGAACAACAAGTTAGGTATATTCAACACGCAAGACTGGTTACAAAATTTATAACTTGAACAAACTACTACGATGCTGACAATTGCATACCTTGCGTAAGGATGCTTCGAACGCGACAAGAGTCAACGCAACCAAAGAATTCTAAAACTGCGTAGCAAAGGTATTCAGTCAGCAGCGCGCTGAAGTACTAAGCAAATATCAGACAGACAGTCTTAAAGTTGACAGCTTCAAGGCTATAAATAGAACGTTGGATGATTGAATCCTGACTTCAAAAACACCGCCGGGCATCAACTTGAAAGAACACGCAGATTTGAACAACAAATTAGCGTTTGTTTTCAACATGCTTTATGAATAGCAAGGTGATATGCTACAGTTAGTTTTTCGTACCTTGATATTTGTTGGTACCGTTCAGTTTGAAAAGCGGCACTGTCACACCGTGTGCACGGAACGTATAGTAAGTGGCTCTCTTCTAAAGGGCTCCTATCGATTATGAGAGAAGGCACTTGCGCTTCTGTCTTGACTTTCAGAGTTGATGACGTGTCAGCATCGTCGACACGCCGTTCAACGGTTCTCGATTCCAATCGAATCCCGAAGCCGAATTTCGGAAATCGCGGCAGTCAGAAAATCCGACGTCGCTGCACGTCAGTATGTAAATTATTAGCTACCAGTGACCGTCGATTTAAATATTTTCAAACCGAAATTGTGTTATTGATTGAAAATGTCAAATTGATATCGCGTGCGGCTGCGATCGATCCAAGATGTACCCCCCCACGATTTCTTGAGAACTTTTGCAAGAATTTTTTTTTCTGTTTTCGTTTGTGTTTTTTTCCGAAATGGCATAAAAGGTGCATAAACTCTGAGTTAGGTATGCTTTTTCGACGCAATATTTGGACCATCCGGTTGAGATTTTTGGGGGCTTTCTTTGAAGCCTGACTTGTTTTTGGCGAAAATTGAGATTATTTGGGGGAACTTTTTACTACTTTTAAGTACCACGGTGTTTGGACAGTACCTGAACCTCGTACCGCCATTAAACTCGAGTTCGGCGCCGCTCCCATAAAACCGCGGTATCTGCGGATTCTGCCTGAGGTACTTGGTGAAAACCACGGTGAAATGTGAGCGGCGCCAGGGTTAGGGTTAGGGTTTTTTCCCGAACCGTGTAAAAACCGGGTTGGGTACGTCGGGAAAACCGCGGTGTTTTTTGGTACCACGGTACCCAGACCTGGTATCGCAGTGTTTACCCAGTTCAGGGAAATAAATTAGGAAAGGACCGTGGTTCAGGAAAAAGTACCAGCTAAAGACCGCGGTTCAGAGAAATAAATCAGCAAAGAACCGTGGTTCCTTTGGGTGGTGGGGGGCAGGGATGACGAAACGTGCGAACCTGTTAGCGCATGGAGGCATTGAGTCTCGTTCACGGGGCACGAACTACGCGAACAGAGTCACACGTGCATTTCGTCCCGCACCTCCTCCTCCTCCCGGCGATGATGGCGATGACGACGACGAAGATCCACAGGAACGGCAAAGAAAAAGAATTTTCGACTGGGAAACCGGGTTTTGGTCTGGTTACACGAATGCAAGTGAGGCGGAAGAGATGGCTCAGGCGCATGCCGACAACATGATCAACAACGTCGCCGCGTCATCTTTTGAGGAACCACCACCGGCCGAGCCCTCCGCGAGCGAGGTCGGCGTGGATGTATTCAGGTAACCTCGCAACCCAATTTCAAATGTGTTTATTCATGCTGTGATACGCATACCGCGGCAAAGCGGTGTTATTATCTGGCACCGCGGTACCCAAAAACAGGTATCGCGGTTTTTACCCGGTTAATGGAAATAAATTACCGCGGTTCCTTTCAGGATACCTGTGCCAGGGGGCATAACGTTGATGAAATTCAGAAAGTTGATATGACAGTATGACAGTATGACAGTATGACAGTATGACAGTATGACAGTATGACAGTATGACAGTATGACAGTATGACTGTATGACTGTATGACTGTATGACTGTATGACTGTAGTCGAATGCCGATGTACTGAAATAAGATCGATGTCGATAGATGAATCAGTGAGACAATAATCGAGAGTAAGGCTATGACGAGTATGACGGTCACGGGATGACAGTGTGAATGGATCTCGTGACAGTTTGGCATTGATAGGGACGTTCGGAAACGGTTTCGGCCTTCTTGAATAAAACTTGCAATGCAACAAACCTAGCTAGTAACTCTCTTAGACTCAATATAGTATTTAGTATATAGTAATCAATAATTCCGTCACGACAATCCGTCAGTACCATTTGCCATAAGTGCCACCGGGCACATTTGGTATCAGAACGGTTTACCGTTCTGTTCAGCTACGGCTTCACAGACCTGTGTGGTATATTGGGTAACAGTGGACGAGCTTCCGGCTTCCTCGGCGCAATTTTCAGTTCAGTTTGCTCATTTTTTTTGGCTTACTAACTTGTATTTCAGCTCCGGAAAGCTCGTATAGCGCATTTTTCAGCTTCCTTAAGTATGGGACCGACCTTCAGCCAAAAGTTGCCAACATTCGTTTCCGATGTAAAAATTTTCGACCACAGAACACTTCCTACAACTGATATTTAGTATTTACCATACTTTAGAACAGTTTTCAGACAGTGGGAAGCAACTTTGAACTTCAGATGTACTTTGGGCAGCCGGTGTTTTTTCAGTGTTGAGCCTCCACCATACTTAAGAGGCAGCTCCGTTGACCGTACCCGTTGAAAAAACCTGTGTCGCGGAGCCCTGGCGAAATTTTCGAAAAACAGTTTAAAAACGGCCGTTTAACGAATATTTCACTTTCTACCGCTCTCCACTCAAAGTCACCTTCAAGATCTTCCGTGGCAGCCCCCCACAACCCCCCATACTTAAGCGCTTTTTCAGGGTTTATCACACTTATGGACCCTCACGACCCCCAATACCACCACCAACCCACTCCACTCGCCGTATCACCCCTCCACAGTGTACCACCACCGCTTCCCACCACTCAGAGGGTCTCGGCGTCACCCCAGCATGGCCCCCACGTCTCCTACGGTCGACCCACGCTCCCACAACCGCCTTTCACGGCTGCACCTCCGCCGCAGCACGCCTACACGCGCAGCACACAGTTCGGCTGGTCACACCCCATTTATAACGGGAACTCTTGGGAGGCCCCGGCCCGGGCCCCACACTACCCGGAGCACACGCCCGTAGCACAGTCCTGGCAGCCGTTCTATTCTGCGCCGCCCCCCACAGCGCCAACCCTGGGTCCACAGCGTTCACCTCTGGCTCAACCGTACCCCCCTGGCTTCCAGCCCCTGTATCAGGGCGCCCGTGCTGACGCGTGGTATGAGCCCAGTGTGGAGGAGTATGCGCAGAGGCTGGAGGACACCTGGGGAGAAGGAACGCAGCCGGAGGAATCGCAGCAGCCCGCGAGCAGCTTCGGCCCGCACGCGGGGAGTCAGCCGGCGCAGTGGAGCCCCGTGCCGTCGGGCGCGCAGGACGCCTGGGGAGAAGGGGCGCAGCCGGAGGTGTCGCAGCAATCCGCGAGCAGCCTCGGCCCACGCGCGGGGAGTCAGCCGGCGCAGTGGAGCCCCGTGCCGTCGGGCGTGCTGGAGGCCATCGTAGACGGCCCCGTCACATACGACGGCGCTGGGGCTACGACAGTGACAGCGGCAACTCCAGCACCTTCACCACCGGCGTCACGCGCTTCATCGCTCAGTGCGCTCCTTCCGCCCGAGCCGGCACCCCGCGGCATCCCTGTACGTTATTCTCACATGGGCACCTTGGCGACAGACGTCGGAGGCAGAACGCAGACCGCACGGAACAGACACGCTCGTAGGAGCTCAGGCCCGGACACGCTGACGAGACACCTCCCCCCGTACTCGGGTTCGCCTCGCAGTTCCAGCGGGAGTGACTCTGACCGGGACACCCCTCGCTCACGCCGCCGTCGGACGCGAACACGGGCAGCCAGAAGGGACAGACCCCAGCACAGTCCAGACACAGACTTCAGTCTGGCCGCACTGCGTCGCAGCATCATGGAGGAGGTCCGACAAGAGATCAGGGCAGAGATGCAGGGCCAGGTCTCGCCGGGTACAGAGGAGGGTCTCACGTCTTCCGTCACCCCACACGAGGGTACCCCCGATGCCAGCCGAGTGATTGCAACCAGGGGTGTCACCTGGCATGCAGACACTAGGGACAACAGCCGCACCGCGTCGTCTTCCCGACGCCATCAGCGCCAGCTGTCTCACCGTAGGCGTTCGTCCCTAGAGTCGGTGTGGGTAGACGGGGGAGGCAATCCCGAGGGCAGTTCAGGAGGCAGTCCAGCCGAAGAAGGGTCAGACTCCGGCCCCCCGATACGTCGGATCGCAGACCCAGAGGACGACGATGACACCCAGGAGGTTCGTGCGCTCCTGATCACCCTCGACGGCGGTTCGCTGTGGATGCCCTGTTCTAGCAGCCCCCATGGCCTCACCATCTCTACTCTTCCCAGTGGGGGCCGTCCCAGATCCAGCGCCCCAGATGTCGGTCACCTCTACCGAGTGATGCGTCAGATCGGCGCCCCGCAGTCTGCTTACGAGCGTCATGGGGGTAGGCTCGGCTATCCGCCAATCCGGTTGACCAATCCCATTACTGAAACCTGGACAATAGTCGTGGATCGGGCAGCAATAGATTTGGCAATAGCCGAGTCCCGATTTCCGGGTGACCCTCCCCTCCACCGCTGGGAGTACATTCCCTCCACCGCTCCTGAGTCCGCGACGCTGGGTTTCGACTCGGACGCTCTTCTCGCCTGGACTGAGGCCAGTACCTCCGACTGGTTCCGGAACCTCCGACAGCAGAGGGCTCGAGCGTCAAGGCCGATTGAGTTCCCAGCGCCAGTTCCGCCTCCGCCTCCACCCCTCTCGGCCCGGCCTGCTTTCCCACGATCCCCACCGCTGTCCAGCGCAGCCGAGCCCTTTGAGCCGAGTCGATCACCCTCTGCTGGAATTCGGGGAAGCCCAACCGCATTGTGGCAAACGCCCCCGACGCCACCTCCTTCTTCCACCGCGCTCCCCAGCGAGCCACCCTCTCGTCCACCCGCGCTTCCGCCGGGTATGCTCCCTGTGCAGGCCGAATCGCTCATCAAGCGCATCGAGGACTCCCCCCATCAGTGCACCCGAGATTTCAGACTGGTCGGCGGAGTATTGTGGCGAGTAGCCGCAGGCAGGTACCAGCTGGTATTGGGGGAGGACTCACCCCTCCGTGAGGTGGTGTTCTGGCATTCTCACGACTCGCAGGCTGCGGGACATACCGGCAGGGACAAGACTCTAGAAAGAGTTCTACGTCGTTTCTGGTGGAAAGGAGCCACGGAGGATGTCGGTACTTGGGTGGCGTCGTGTGCGACGTGTCAGGCTGTACGCCCCCGCTCCTCCTATCCTGATGGCATGCTAAACCCTCACTCTATCCCCACCAGACTGTGGCAGGATGTTTCAGTTGACTTCGTCACTGGTCTACCCCTCACTGATAGAGGTAATGACGCCTTCGTCGCCTTCACCTGTAAGTTGTCAAAAATGGTGCATGTAGTTCCCATGAATTTCGGGGATAGCTCAGCGTCTACAGTGGCGAGGATCTACTTCGACGCGGTCTGGCGGCTGCATGGTGCTCCTATGAAGATTGTATCTGACCGGGACCCGCGGTTCAACGACGCCTTCTGGCAGGAACTGATGCGGCTGATGGGCGTGAAGGTGGCCCGCACTACTCCGTATAATCCCCGTTCGGATGGTCAGGCAGAGCACACTAACAGGGTGATTGAGGACATGCTGAGGTCGTTCGTAGATGCAAACGTGACCGACTGGGACCTCTTCGCGACCAACGTGGAGTTCGCCATTAACGACTCCCGCAGTGAGGCCACTGGCTATACGCCGTTTGAGTTGTGTTGTGGTGTTTCACCCCTGTCTCAGCTGGACCTGTTCCTTGAAGCGGCAAGAGGCGATGCTGGGCGGCGACAAGGGGGGGTAGGGACAGCACACGAGTTTGCTGCAAAATTTTCGTCACAGTTGCGGGACGCAAAGCATCGTTTGGAACTGGCTCAGCAGCGACAGCGGGAACAGTTTGACCGACGTCATGTGCAGCGAGAGTACGCGATTGGGGACCTGGTGTGGATCGAGGCCAAGAACCTTACCGAGAAGGTGATGGACCGCTCCCTCTGCAGAAAGCTAACTAAGCGTTGGCACGGACCTGTGCCGGTAGTGGAACGTTTCTTCAGCGACGTACAGGCAGCGCAGCCGGAGGCAGACAGAGGAGCACCTGTAGCTTATCGTCTGCGCCTTCCCCCTCATTGGCGTATTCATGATGTATTCGCGCAACATAGACTGAAGCCCTACGTCAGTGGTAAAGGTGAATTCGCAGCCCGCGACCGGCCGGCAATCCCAGAAGCAGTGGTAGTCGATGGGCAGCGGGAGGCTCATGTGGAGCGCATTCTGTCCAGACGGGTACGCTTGGTGCGGGGGAAGGAGTTAGAGGAATAAAAGGTCAGGTGGACGGGGTATTCAAAGGCTCACGATCAGTGGAGAACTCGAGATAAGCTCGAACATGGGGGACCCTTGCAGCAGCTGCGGGAATTTGAGGCAGCCAGAATCAGCATGGAGGCACAGGTTAGAGAAGAAGCAGCAAAGAGACGCGAACAGCGGCAACGTCATGTTAACCGCGCGGGCACAACCCTTGCCCATTTGATCGCTGATCCTTGCGAAGAACTGCATTACTTAGACAGTTTAGAAGATGCTTCACCTCTGCCCTGGGAACGGTGCGAGACTTTAGAAGATGGCACATTGGCTCACATCACGGAGCTGCACGCCTCCAGTATCTTGCAGAGCCCCACCCCTCGTATTTTGGTGTTGTTCAGTGGCACTGGCTCAGTGGAGCGAGAGTTCTTGGGTTGCTTCCCTACCGCTACGGTGGTGACCCTGGATTCGGTAGCAGCATGGCAGCCTACGCATGTTTCGGACATTCGTCAGTGGGATTATCGGCAGTACCCGCCTGGGTATTTTGATGTGGTTTGGGCTAGCCCACCCTGCACCCAGTACAGTCAGGCGCGCACTACCGGTGGACCTCCTGATCTCGCGACTGCAGACGCTTGTGTACAACGAGCCCTGCAAATCATTGAGTATTTGGAGCCTCAGCATTGGTTCCTGGAGAACCCCCGTGGCCGCTATCCTAACGCTCTTCGTTTACGTCCTTTCATGCGTGATCTGCCCCTGCCTAAAGTGTGCACGTATTGCATGTATGGTGAACGTTACATGAAACCGACATGCATATGGACTAACTCGCCTCCTCCCACACCTTTACTTCGGTGTACGGTAGAAACGCCCTGTGCTTGTAGGTGGGCGACGGGGGCACATGCAGAGACGGCGCAACTCGGACCACACCCTCAGCAATCCGGAGCTGGAGTGTCCAAGAAAGTGTACCCCGTGCCCGCGCTGCTTCTGCGACAACTGTTCCAACACCTGAAACTCAGAAGGCGGGCGACGATCGAAGACTGAAGATTGAAGACCCTGGTGAGCGGTTCCCTTGGGTTAGCGTCCTTGAGGCGGGACCTCGGGTTCCCTCCCACAACCGTCATGCTCATGGCGATAGGGACCAGCAAACCTGAGAACTGGCGGGCACAGAGAACCCAAGAACTGGCGGGAACCAGAGAACCCAAGGACTGGCGGGCACGGAGAACCCAAGGACCGAAGGGGACCCAGCAAACCCAAGGACTGGCGTAGTAGTCGTAGGAAAAAGCACATGTGACGGGAGCATCGAAGCATCTGCCATATTCATCAGTGGTTTCGTGCCTTGAGGGAGTGTTTCAGGAGAAGTTCACTCCTAAGGGGGGGAGAGTTGTGCCAGGGGGCATAACGTTGATGAAATTCAGAAAGTTGATATGACAGTATGACAGTATGACAGTATGACAGTATGACAGTATGACTGTATGACTGTATGACTGTATGACTGTATGACTGTAGTCGAATGCCGATGTACTGAAATAAGATCGATGTCGATAGATGAATCAGTGAGACAATAATCGAGAGTAAGGCTATGACGAGTATGACGGTCACGGGATGACAGTGTGAATGGATCTCGTGACAGTTTGGCATTGATAGGGACGTTCGGAAACGGTTTCGGCCTTCTTGAATAAAACTTGTAATGCAACAAACCTAGCTAGTAACTCTCTTAGACTCAATATAGTATTTAGTATATAGTAATCAATAATTCCGTCACGACAATCCGTCAGTACCATTTGCCATAAGTGCCACCGGGCACAATACCGTGGTACTAAGCCGGTACGTTTGATTTTCCGCAGGGAATCGCACCGCAACAGCAAGCCTGAAAGCGTGACAGGGGCCGCATATGAGGCGATAATGCGGGTATGGTGTGACGGCACACTTGGCAAAGGCGATACGCAACGGCGTGTCCCTCTCATTAGAGGTTTCTGAACTACTAGGACGGCGCCCTGCATGTGAGGATGGCATGCTACATGCGGGGGGGGCGCACTAATTCCGAAATGCGCACAACATACATGTCGGTGGATGTGTTTTGCCACATGCTTGAGGACCAAGGGTCGGAATCGGTTTCATTTTTGTATCAACAATCATAATAATTGTTACATTTGTTGAAATCGGTTTGATTATCTAATTGTTTGGCGGTTCTTGCGTGCTCATGGAAGTGGTTATTTATCATAATTAATCGTAATTGTACGGCCCAGATCCAAATCGATTCGATACCAATAATCGATTAACGTCGGACAATTACATCGCAAAATCACAAATCGATTCCGACCCTCGCTTGTTGAGGCCATGAATCGCAACTGTCTTCGATGAGACTATCAAGGCCATTCATCCTCGTCGATCAGATCTATTCTCAAGCTGTGATACTCAAGCACCCGTGTATGGACACCGCGGTTGTCCTAGACCCGCGTGCCGATTTCTTCGAGAACATTGTAGAGGATGCGTATTGCCGTACGTATTCTAGCAGTGATGACGATGAGTAGGTAGCGCGTCTGCGAGTGGACAAGTCGCTGTCAAAGAATCCAGGCTCCATGCATGCGACCTTTTTGTATGTGGGTGTGTGTGGCGTATCGTGGTTCCATACCGGTACCTAATACCTGGTACCATGTGAAGACCGCGGTAAGGAGCTTTAGTACCACTGGAATACCGCGGTATCAACCACTTAGAGATGAGAAAAAAAGACGTCATATTTTTTTTCTCCGATCCGGGATTCCCTTTGTATATCGTTTGTACATCTCTTAGGACGGACATATTTGATGGTGCGGGAACCCCACGTGCTTTGCTTAATAAACGCTTCGTCTCGGCTATCTTACATAGTACTGTCCAGATACCGCGGTACCTGAATGCGGTACTAGGACGGTACTATGGCGGTACTAGGCAACATCCCTCAAGTACCGTTCTAGTACCGTACGGTTACCGCGGTACCCGGTAGGACGGTACTTGGACGGTACCCGAGTGAAGCTCGGGTACTGCGGTTTCCACACGGTATCCGCACGGTACCTTCAGGTACCGTCCTAGAACCGTGGTGGTTTTAGAACGGTACTTGGTGTTAAGAACCGCGGTACCCAAGAAGGTACCGTCAAAAAGCCGCCACGGTACCCAGATTACCCAATTTAAATGGTCCAAAATCATATCATGCCAATGTTCATATCTCCCCATACCACGCGTTTATGTCTTAGAATTTCCTACTCTGTCGATTGGTATAGATAAATGTGACATATTCGAATAATGATTTCCCACCTCCTTCCGCCATTTTCGATAAAATTTCCAGCTACTGTGCAAGTACCGCGGTTCTAGGCCCGAGTACCGCCAAAAAACCGTGTCGGGTACCGTCAAAAAACCGTGTACTAAATTTGTAGGGGCTCCAGCGCGCGTGCTACTGGGGGGGAGAGCACATCATCATCGACCCCTGTTCACGTCTGGAAATGCGGTGTCAATCGGTCGTCGTTCGCCCGTACGTGCTGCAGCACGAGCCACAAGGAACGCTCTCGCCACTAACAGCAAACCGCTCAGATCATCGGAGCGCTAGTCGCCGGGCACCGGCGTTGGCGCCCCAGCCGGCGGGTGCTTAGCCAATCATGGCCAAACAAATCAGTGGATAGCGTGGATTAGGTCCACTACCTGTGAGTTTACTGTGGGCTAGTGATATACTCGTGTATAGATAACAGAATACGGATAACACCAAAAGTAAACTGAACCGCTAACGGCGTGTCCCTCTCATTAGAGGTTTCTGAACTACTAGGACGACACCCTGTGTGTGAGGATGACATGCTACATGCGGGGGGCGCACTAATTCCGAAATGCGCACAACATACATGTCGGTGGATGTGTTTTGCCACATGCTTGAGGACCAAGGGTCGGAATCGGTTTCATTTTTGTAATCGGTTATCAACAATCATAATAATTGTTACATTTGTTGAAATCGGTTTGATTATCTAATTGTTTGGCGGTTCTTGCGTGCTCATGGAAGTGGTTATTTATCATAATTAATCGTAATTGTACGGCCCAGATCAAAATCGATTCGATACCAATAATCGATTAACGTCGGACAATTACATCGCAAAATCACAAATCGATTCCGACCCTCGCTTGTTGAGGACATGAATCGCAACTGTCTTCGATGAGACTATCAAGGCCATTCATCCTCGTCGATCAGATCTATTCTCAAGCTGTGATACTCAAGCACCCGTGCATGGACACCGCGGTTGTCCTAGACCCGCGTGCCGATTTCTTCGAGAACATTATAGAGGATGCGTATTGCCGTACGTATTCTAGCAGTGATGACGATGAGTAGGTAGCGCGTCTGCGAGTGGACAAGTCGCTGTCAAAGAATCCAGGCTCCATGCATGCGACCTTTTTGTATGTGGGTGTGTGTGGCGTATCGTGGTTCCATACCGGTACCTAATACCTGGTACCATGTGAAGACCGCGGTAAGGAGCCTTAGTACCACTGGAATACCGCGGTATCAGCCACTTAGAGATGAGAAAAAATACATCATATTTTTCTTCTCCGATCCGGGATTCCCTTTGTATATCGTTTGTACATCTCTTAGGACGGACATATTTGATGGTGCGGGAACCCCACGTGCTTTGCTTTATAAACGCTTCGTCTCGGCTATCTTACATAGTACTGTCCAGATACCGCGGTACCTGAATGCGGTACTAGGACGGTACTATGGCGGTACTAGGCAACATCCCTCAAGTACCGTTCTAGTACCGTACGGTTACCGCGGTACCCGGTAGGACGGTACTTGGACGGTACCCGAGTGAAGCTCGGGTACTGCGGTTTCCACACGGTATCCGCACGGTACCTTCAGGTACCGTCCTAGAACCGTGGTGGTTTTAGAACGGTACTTGGTGTTAAGAACCGCGGTACCCAAGAAGGTACCGTCAAAAAGCCGCCACGGTACCCAGATTACCCAATTTAAATGGTCCAAAATCATATCATGCCAATGTTCATATCTCCCCATACCACGCGTTTATGTCTTAGAATTTCCTACTCTGTCGATTGGTATAGATAAATGTGACATATTCGAATAATGATTTCCCACCTCCTTCCGCCATTTTCGATAAAATTTCCAGCTACTGTGCAAGTACCGCGGTTCTAGGCCCGAGTACCGCCAAAAAACCGTGTCGGGTACCGTCAAAAAACCGTGTACTAAATTTGTAGGGGCTCCAGCGCGCGTGCTACTGGGGGGGAGAGCACATCATCATCGACCCCTGTTCACGTCTGGAAATGCGGTGTCAATCGGTCGTCGTTCGCCCGTACGTGCTGCAGCACGAGCCACAAGGAACGCTCTCGCCACTAACAGCAAACCGCTCAGATCATCGGAGCGCTAGTCGCCGGGCACCGGCGTTGGCGCCCCAGCCGGCGGGTGCTTAGCCAATCATGGCCAAACAAATCAGTGGATAGCGTGGATTAGGTCCACTACCTGTGAGTTTACTGTGGGCTAGTGATATACTCGTGTATAGATAACAGAATACGGATAACACCAAAAGTAAACTGAACCGCTAACGGCGTGTCCCTCTCATTAGAGGTTTCTGAACTACTAGGACGACACCCTGTGTGTGAGGATGACATGCTACATGCGGGGGGGGCGCACTAATTCCGAAATGCGCACAACATACATGTCGGTGGATGTGTTTTGCCACATGCTTGAGGACCAAGGGTCGGAATCGGTTTCATTTTTGTAATCGGTTATCAACAATCATAATAATTGTTACATTTGTTGAAATCGGTTTGATTATCTAATTGTTTGGCGGTTCTTGCGTGCTCATGGAAGTGGTTATTTATCATAATTAATCGTAATTGTACGGCCCAGATCAAAATCGATTCGATACCAATAATCGATTAACGTCGGACAATTACATCGCAAAATCACAAATCGATTCCGACCCTCGCTTGTTGAGGACATGAATCGCAACTGTCTTCGATGAGACTATCAAGGCCATTCATCCTCGTCGATCAGATCTATTCTCAAGCTGTGATACTCAAGCACCCGTGCATGGACACCGCGGTTGTCCTAGACCCGCGTGCCGATTTCTTCGAGAACATTATAGAGGATGCGTATTGCCGTACGTATTCTAGCAGTGATGACGATGAGTAGGTAGCGCGTCTGCGAGTGGACAAGTCGCTGTCAAAGAATCCAGGCTCCATGCATGCGACCTTTTTGTATGTGGGTGTGTGTGGCGTATCGTGGTTCCATACCGGTACCTAATACCTGGTACCATGTGAAGACCGCGGTAAGGAGCCTTAGTACCACTGGAATACCGCGGTATCAGCCACTTAGAGATGAGAAAAAATACATCATATTTTTCTTCTCCGATCCGGGATTCCCTTTGTATATCGTTTGTACATCTCTTAGGACGGACATATTTGATGGTGCGGGAACCCCACGTGCTTTGCTTTATAAACGCTTCGTCTCGGCTATCTTACATAGTACTGTCCAGATACCGCGGTACCTGAATGCGGTACTAGGACGGTACTATGGCGGTACTAGGCAACATCCCTCAAGTACCGTTCTAGTACCGTACGGTTACCGCGGTACCCGGTAGGACGGTACTTGGACGGTACCCGAGTGAAGCTCGGGTACTGCGGTTTCCACACGGTATCCGCACGGTACCTTCAGGTACCGTCCTAGAACCGTGGTGGTTTTAGAACGGTACTTGGTGTTAAGAACCGCGGTACCCAAGAAGGTACCGTCAAAAAGCCGCCACGGTACCCAGATTACCCAATTTAAATGGTCCAAAATCATATCATGCCAATGTTCATATCTCCCCATACCACGCGTTTATGTCTTAGAATTTCCTACTCTGTCGATTGGTATAGATAAATGTGACATATTCGAATAATGATTTCCCACCTCCTTCCGCCATTTTCGATAAAATTTCCAGCTACTGTGCAAGTACCGCGGTTCTAGGCCCGAGTACCGCCAAAAAACCGTGTCGGGTACCGTCAAAAAACCGTGTACTAAATTTGTAGGGGCTCCAGCGCGCGTGCTACTGGGGGGGAGAGCACATCATCATCGACCCCTGTTCACGTCTGGAAATGCGGTGTCAATCGGTCGTCGTTCGCCCGTACGTGCTGCAGCACGAGCCACAAGGAACGCTCTCGCCACTAACAGCAAACCGCTCAGATCATCGGAGCGCTAGTCGCCGGGCACCGGCGTTGGCGCCCCAGCCGGCGGGTGCTTAGCCAATCATGGCCAAACAAATCAGTGGATAGCGTGGATTAGGTCCACTACCTGTGAGTTTACTGTGGGCTAGTGATATACTCGTGTATAGATAACAGAATACGGATAACACCAAAAGTAAACTGAACCGCTAACGGCGTGTCCCTCTCATTAGAGGTTTCTGAACTACTAGGACGACACCCTGTGTGTGAGGATGACATGCTACATGCGGGGGGGGCGCACTAATTCCGAAATGCGCACAACATACATGTCGGTGGATGTGTTTTGCCACATGCTTGAGGACCAAGGGTCGGAATCGGTTTCATTTTTGTAATCGGTTATCAACAATCATAATAATTGTTACATTTGTTGAAATCGGTTTGATTATCTAATTGTTTGGCGGTTCTTGCGTGCTCATGGAAGTGGTTATTTATCATAATTAATCGTAATTGTACGGCCCAGATCAAAATCGATTCGATACCAATAATCGATTAACGTCGGACAATTACATCGCAAAATCACAAATCGATTCCGACCCTCGCTTGTTGAGGACATGAATCGCAACTGTCTTCGATGAGACTATCAAGGCCATTCATCCTCGTCGATCAGATCTATTCTCAAGCTGTGATACTCAAGCACCCGTGCATGGACACCGCGGTTGTCCTAGACCCGCGTGCCGATTTCTTCGAGAACATTATAGAGGATGCGTATTGCCGTACGTATTCTAGCAGTGATGACGATGAGTAGGTAGCGCGTCTGCGAGTGGACAAGTCGCTGTCAAAGAATCCAGGCTCCATGCATGCGACCTTTTTGTATGTGGGTGTGTGTGGCGTATCGTGGTTCCATACCGGTACCTAATACCTGGTACCATGTGAAGACCGCGGTAAGGAGCCTTAGTACCACTGGAATATCGCGGTATCAGCCACTTAGAGATGTGAAAAAAAAACGTCATATTTTTCTTCTCCGATCCGGGATTCCCTTTGTATATCGTTTGTACATCTCTTAGGACGGACATATTTGATGGTGCGGGAACCCCACGTGCTTTGCTTAATAAACTCTTCGTCTCGGCTATCTTACATAGTATTGTCCAGATACCGCGGTACCTGAATGCGGTACTATGTCCACTACCCGGGCTTAGGTACATCCCCTTTTACCTAACTCTACATGTGCATTTCAGCCCGTGAAATGGCGAAAAACAACCGAGCTGACTTGTGGCCAATATATGTTGTCCCCAACACACCCCTTTAGGACATGAAACATATGGCTGGCTGCAATTGACTCATTTGGGTGGTTTGGGTATGGACTAAACTTATGCCAATTTCAGAATTTGTTGATTTTCGAAAGTTGCGTTTTCTTAGGTACATCCCTTAGGTACATCGAGGGGGAGGCATCTATTTCCCTGCTTAATGGTGACAGAAAGCGCAGCAAACACTTTAAGCATAATATATACACTTAAAACCAACTAGCATTTGCTGGGTTGCCATAGGAAACCATTATATCTATTCCAAATGGTACGGCTATCCATCGATGTAAAAGTGTCTCAACGAGTACGGTATTTTTGACAAATCCGGAATATTGGTAATGAGTTATTAATATGTAGATAACAACATGTTTCATTGTTCTCGTCATATTGTCGCACAACTGACTACCCGACAATCGATGTGTGTGTGTGTGTGTGTGTGTGTGTTTGTATCGGTGCCCAACCGATAATTATGAAGGCTGCCACCAACTCACGTTCATAATATATTGGAGCTGTCTGAGCTCGGGGAGCATACTTTTCAGCAAAAGCATTTCAGAACAAAAATGAACGTCAGTCTAGTCACGACGGAACCGCAGGGGGGGCAGTAAAACAATTTCGTACCTGAAAAATATGCAATCGCCCGTCAGCGTGGATCCTCTGAAGCCAGACCACAAAGAAAGCGGCAAAATAAAAACACGTCGACTATCGCACGTTTAAAATGTTTTTTTTGTTGAAATCAGTCGAATGGTCATTTCTTGACGTTCAAATGAGTATATATTCTCGATCGCATCGGGGTGCGCGATATATTCCCATGTCAAGCATAGAATTGGTCAGCGTCGGGTGCGTTGTACGATGCCAGACCGTTCGATTTGGTGTCATATACGGTCGATTTAGCTTAGGTACAAGGGGATGTACCTGAGGCCTCTTAGGTACATCCCACTGTACCTCCGGGTAGTGGACAACTAGGACGGTACTATGACGGTACTAGGCAACATCCCTCAAGTACCGTTCTAGTACCGTACGGTTACCGCGGTACCCGGTAGGACGGTAATTAGACGGTACCCGAGTGAAGCTCGGGTACCGCGGTTTCCACACGGTATCCGCACGGTACCTTCAGGTACCGTCCTAGAACCGTGGTGGTTTTAGAACGGTACCTGGTGTTAAGAACCGCGGTACCCAAGAAGGTACCATCAAAAAGCCGCCACGGTACCCAGATTACCCAATTTAAATGGTCCAAAATCATATCATGCCAATGTTCATATCTCCCCATACCACGCGTTTATGTCTTAGAATTTCCTACTCTGTCGAATGGTATAGATAAATGTGACATATTCGAATAATGATTTCCCACCTCCTTCCGCCATTTTTGATGGAAATACTGAAGAACAAATAGCTACGAGGAAAGGGGAATAGCGGAATACAATTTACAGCAGGCCGTGGTTAAGCTGTAAAAGGGACACTGGCGGCGGTGTTAATACCAAGAGTGAGGCTTGATGGCTTACGCCAACAAGTTATTAGTTTGGAGCGTGTCACAGCGCATCGTCATCGCGTGACACTGTGACAGCTGATTTTAAATGTGAGACACTGTGGTCTACGAGTAGTACTACTACGGAATACGACTATAGTAGATAGTCTGTATTCCCATGACACTACCTTACTACGAAGTGGTCACACAGGATCTTGCACTACCTAGAAATCATAGGCAAGTGTATACGGCATTATTAGCTACGAATTACTACTTAGTTGCTAGGCTCTAGAGTCTCTAGCACTACCTTAATGTGAGCTTGCAGTTAGTGAATTGGTCAGAGATGTAGTTGTTGAGGAAGTTACTTGGGATTGGCTGTCTCGTTCATGGCTACAAGCACGGAATTAACAGTAAAATCTGACTCATTTGCTAAAATGGTGCAGAAATCTCTGAAAAAACGGCGCTGTTGAGAAACAGCTCAAGGGTTGTTGACGATCGTGGCGGATGATCATCACGTGGAGAATCTGCTAAGAATAGCTGATCAGTAAAAGAGACCGATCAGAACGCGAGATCAGCGCGGCTGATCAGCAAAGGATGAGTACACGTTCAAGATGGTGGTGTCGCCAGGTTCCAGTAAGTGGTGAAGTAGGCAGCGCGTAAAAAACCTCCAGGGTGTCAAACTCGCACTACCTCAAAATGAGATGTGGTGGCATCGCCGAAATTACAGATACAACGTCGGAAAGGACAAGAAATAACGGCGGTGGGCGGGTCGCGCGTCCAAGGGCACTCAGCCCAGCAGCCAAAAGCGTCAGCCAGTTGACGAAGAAGGTAATATGGGGACAAAGAGGGGCACAAATCCTGCTTGTCGGAAAATGCGTCGCGAGATGACCAAGCTCGGAAGACGCGGAGCGTTGCTGAGGTCACCAGTCTCAGCTGTGCTCGTCGTGTGGGTGGCTGAGGCTTGTGGGCGGGAATCATGGCGTTGAAAGGCAACGATAGCTAAAATCTTCAGAAATCTCCGGAATTGAGAAAGGGGACAGAATACTGAAAGACAGTGGAACTGCGTGGAACAGGCCCATAACCTGATGGAATTACTGAAGAACAAATAGCTACGAGGAAAGGGGAATAGCGGAATAGCGGAATACAATTTACAGCAGGCCGTGGTTAAGCTGTAAAAGGGACACTGGCGGCGGTGTTAATACCAAGAGGGAGGCTTGATGGCTTACGCCAACAAGTTGTTAGTTTGGAGCGTGTCACAGCGCATCGTCATCGCGTGACACTGTGACAGCTGATTTTAAATGTGAGACACTTTGGTCTACGAGTAGTACTACTACGGAATACGACTATAGTAGATAGTCTGTATTCCCATGAATTTTCGATAAAATTTCCAGCTACTGTGCAAGTACCGCGGTTCTAGGCCCGAGTACCGCCAAAAAACCGTGTCGGGTACCGTCAAAAAACCGTGTACTAAATTTGTAGGGGCTCCAGCGCGCGTGCTACTGGGGGGGAGAGCACAGCATCATCGACCCCTGTTCACGTCTGGAAGTGCGGTGTCGATCGGTCGTCGTTCGCCCGTACGTGCTGCAGCACGAGCCACAAGGAACGCTCTCGCCACTAACAGCAAACCGCTCAGATCATCGGAGCGCTAGTCGCCGGGCACCGGCGTTGGCGCCCCAGCCGGCGGGTGCTTAGCCAATCACGGCCAAACAAATCAGTGGATAGCGTGGATTAGGTCCACTACCTGTGAGTTTACTGTGGGCTCGTGATATACTCGTGTATAGATAACAGAATACGGATAACACCAAAAGTAAACTGAACCGCTAACGGCGTGTCCCTCTCATCAGAGGTTTCTGAACTACTAGGACGACACCCTGTGTGTGAGGATGACATGCTACATGCGGGGGGCACTAATTCCGAAATGCGCACAACATACATGTCGGTGGATGTGTTTTGCCACATGCTTGAGGACCAAGGGTCGGAATCGGTTTCATTTTTGTAATCGGTTATCAACAATCATAATAATTGTTACATTTGTTGAAATCGGTTTGATTATCTAATTGTTTGGCGGTTCTTGCGTGCTCATGGAAGTGGTTATTTATCATGATTAATCGTAATTGTACGGCCCAGATCCAAATCGATTCGATACCAATAATCGATTAACGTCGGACAATTACATCGCAAAATCACAAATCGATTCCGACCCTCGCTTGTTGAGGCCATGAATCGCAACTGTCTTCGATGAGACTATCAAGGCCATTCATCCTCGTCGATCATATCTATTCTCAAGCTGTGATACTCAAGCACCCGTGTATGGACACCGCGGTTGTCCTAGACCCGCGTGCCGATTTCTTCGAGAACATTGTAGAGGATGCGTATTGCCGTACGTATTCTAGCAGTGATGACGATGAGTAGGTAGCGCGTCTGCGAGTGGACAAGTCGCTGTCAAAGAATCCAGGCTCCATGCATGCGACCTTTTTGTATGTGGGTGTGTGTGGCGTATCGTGGTTCCATACCGGTACCTAATACCTGGTACCATGTGAAGACCGCGGTAAGGAGCCTTAGTATTACTGGAATACCGCGGTATCAACCACTTAGAGATGAGAAAAAAAGACATCATATTTTTCTTCTCCGATCCGGGATTCCCTTTGTATATCGTTTGTACATCTCTTAGGACGGACATATTTGATGGTGCGGGAACCCCACGTGCTTTGCTTAATAAACGCTTCGTCTCGGCTATCTTACATAGTACTGTCCAGATACCGCGGTACCTGAATGCGGTACTAGGACGGTACTATGGCGGTACTAGGCAACATCCCTCAAGTACCGTTCTAGTACCGTACGGTTACCGCGGTACCCGGTAGGACGGTACTTGGACGGTACCCGAGTGAAGCTCGGGTACCGCGGTTTCCACACGGTATCCGCACGGTACCTTCAGGTACCGTCCTAGAACCGTGGTGGTTTTAGAACGGTGCCTGGTGTTAAGAACCGCGGTACCCAAGAAGGTACCGTCAAAAAGCCGCCACGGTACCCAGATTACCCAATTTAAATGGTCCTAAATCATATCATGCCAATGTTCATATCTCCCCATACCACGCGTTTATGTCTTAGAATTTCCTACTCTGTCGATTGGTATAGATAAATGTGACATATTCGAATAATGATTTCCCACCTCCTTCCGCCATTTTCGATAAAATTTCCAGCTACTGTGCAAGTACCGCGGTTCTAGGCCCGAGTACCGCCAAAAAACCGTGTCGGGTACCGTCAAAAAACCGTGTACTGAATTTGTAGGGGCTCCAGCGCGCGTGCTACTGGGGGGGAGAGCACAGCATCATCGACCCCTGTTCACGTCTGGAAATGTGGTGTCAATCGGTCGTCGTTCGCCCGTACGTGCTGCAGCACGAGCCACAAGGAGCGCTCTCGCCACTAACAGCAAACCGCTCAGATCATCGGAGCGCTAGTCGCCGGGCACCGGCGTTGGCGCCCCAGCCGGCGGGTGCTTAGCCAATCATGGCCAGACAAATCAGTGGATAGCGTGGATTAGGTCCACTACCTGTGAGTTTACTGTGGGCTAGTGATATACTCGTGTATAGATAACAGAATACGGATAACACCAAAAGTCAACTGAACCGCTAACGGCGTGTCCCTCTCATTAGAGGTGTCCTGATATAGTTGTTAGGGTTTAGGGTTTAGGTCACGGAGCCAGATCTGAATCTGCTACGTTTGACACACGTAACTAGAGACAGTCAGACACTCAGACTACTAGGGGGTCAAAGCAGACTGCTAGGGTACCCCATACCAGCAGCCTGTTCAGCAAAATTGTCGGGTGGAATCTCCGGTCTCGCCGCGGTTTGGCCGGACGGCTCGCCAACGTCCTCCCGGATTCCGCTAGTGGGACAGTGGCGCTGCTCGAGGGAACGCTCATTAGGTCTAATCTCAAATTGAGAAGATTCTGTCCGACAATATTGTTGATCTTTGCATGATTAACAATATTTATCACGGACAACACCTTAGGAGTGACGTATGTTGACTTTTCTGCTCCGACCTCCTAGCGACATCCCGCGGAGATAGAGCGGAACGAGCGCTTCATACCGCCAACGAAATGAGCAGATGAAGCGCATCTGCGCGTTTTAAACGTTTAACATACGCGTTCACTTATAGTTGTATTAAGTAGCTACAGCCACTCCCTTGGTGAGAACGCCAAGCGAATGGCGGTTTGAGGATGGCGCGTTTACCGCTCCTCGCCACTCGAAGCGAGGACCCCAAGATCCGCTTCGAGTGACCAAATCTGAGCGGGCAAGTTACCTAGCGCCCAAAGTATGTCGTATGCAACATATTTTGGGGCTAGCATGCTGCGGATGTTCCTAATCTATTCATTAATTAACACCGCTGAAACAGCTCTTAACACTGGCGGAACGCGAGAGGTGCTCTTCGCAACATGCAAGCCGGGTCTCGAGAGCGGCTCAGATGTCACGCTACGGGCGGGGGATTCGATCGGCCGACCGATGCAGCATCTGAGTGCTCATGTGAGGTTTCATTACAATCTCTAAGACGCTGTATGTCATGTCATGTCATGTCATGTCATGTCATGTCATGTCATGTCATGTCATGTCATGTCATGTCATGTCATCTCATGTCATGTCATGTCATGTCATGTCATGTCATGTCATGTCATGTCATGTCATGTCATGTCATATCATGTCATGTCATGTCATGTCATGGCATACGGTGTCTTAGGTCCAATTTTAATACTCACATTTTCATTAGACGGCATATGGCGTCATTTGGCGTTTTTGACCCAGAAATCGAGTTTCTCGCTGCTAGCAGCCTGTTTTATCCGCTGTTTCTGAAATACAATATTCTACCTACTCTGACCGTCGCGGAGCATCTTACGTGGCGAATTGTCAAAATCCGGCGGCGCGCTCTTTCAGTATCCCTCAGAAGGGCCTGTTCAGCAAAAGTATCGGGTGGAATCTCCGGTCTTGCCGCGGTTTGGCCGGACGGCTCGCCAACGTCCTCCCGGTTCCCGCTAGGGGGACAGTGGCGCTTCTTAAGGGAACGCTCATTAGGTCTAATCTCAAAATGAGAAGATTCTGTCCGATACTTTTGTTGATCTTGGCATGATTAACAATATTTATCACGGACAACACCTTAGGAGTGACGTATGTTGACTTTTCTGCTCCGACCTCCTAGCGACATCCCGCGGAGATAGAGCGGAAGAAGCGCTTCATACCGCCAACGAAATGAGCGGATGAAGCGCATCTGCGCGTTTTAAACGTTTGACATAAGTTCACTTTGTTGTATTAAGTAGCTACAGCCACTCCCTTGGCCAGAACGCCAAGAGAATGGCGGTTTGAAGATGGCGTTTACCGCTCCTCGCCACTCGAAGAGAGGACCCCAAGATCCGCTTCGAGTGACCAAATCTGAGCGGGCGAGTTACCTAGCGCCCAAAGTATGTCGTATGCAACATATTTTGGGGCTAGCATGCTGCGGATGTTCCTAATCTATTCATTAATTAACACCGCTGAAACAGCTCTTAACACTGGCGGAACGCGAGAGGTGCTCTTCGCAACATGCAAGCCGGGTCTCGAGAGCGGCTCAGATGTCACGCTACGGGCGGGGGATTCGATCGGCCGACCGATGCAGCATCTGAGTGCTCACGTGAGGTTTCATTACAACTCTAAGACGCTGTATGTCATATCATGTCATGTCATGTCATTGAGCTCCATCGTGTCATCAAGTCTCGCCCATCATCGTCATCGTCATTCACGTTCCAGATTCTGGCTCGATTTTCGTCTTTTCACTTCGTTTCGTTTTGTCATCGTATCATCGTTTGTAAGCATGTAATGTCATGTCAATGTCATGTCAATGCCATGTCATGTCCGCATGTCATAACGCGAGATCGATTCGCCTGCGCCTTTTCGATCGCCGGTGACACCGAAATAAATTGGACCAACTGAAGAGCCTTTTAGCTGCCGTTGTAAGGATCGATCTTACTTTTTGGACCGTCTGCGACTGTAAAGGAGCATGGCCAATAAAAGTCTTGCATTGACATGTCCAAGATCGATCTTTCGAACACGGGATCTGAAAACCGGATTTTTCAAAGAGGGTGACAATCTAAAGATTTTCCCCCAATATCGATTAAATTTGCCTTGGACACGTGAACGTGAACGTGAACGTGAGCAATCTGGTATGCATCGCGCGTGCTATGCCATAGCGTTGGGTGGCGTCGCAGCACATGCTAAGGCGGTGGCGGTGGCGAACTGGCGATGTCATCGTTATCGTTTGGCGGTCGTCAGATCATATAAATTTTCGTGTCACCCGTTGGGATTCGAGTTTTGATTGAGTAATCAGTAAAGTAAAGTAAAGTAAGTATGTAAGGTAATTTCGTCTGGTCCTAGATCATAAAGAACAGAGGTCACGCCCCGTCCAACGTCCATGGACACGTCGGACGCGGCACGTCATTTCAAAAAAGTTCGTCTATATCATTCGTCTATACCAAGTCGTGATTATTCAACCAAGTCATGATTATTCAAATCTATAATATAATATAAT